>CAJVPL010001308.1:0-14881 GCA_910591945.1 Ambispora gerdemannii | reverse complement strand
CTTAATAAACTTTACTATAATTACCCTGGTCAAGTAACTTATTATAACGTTATTAAGCACTCACCAACTCTCCCAAGAACTCATATAATATGGTAACAGTACTAATAATTCTTCCAGTAGTGATTCTGAATCTAATCCTGAGACAGGATCTGATGCTGAGAATTCCTCTTCTGAAGCTAAATCTGATTATAGTATTAATATACACGTCTCTAAAGCAAAAAAACAAGAAAAGTAAAAGAATAATTCGAATAAATTATTATCTAGAAAGTTCAAATCACGTAAAATGAAAAAAGATAGTTCTATTTCTAACAAAGTACAAAAGAGTTCAGATACAATTATTGATAAACAGATCTGAAAAATAATTTTAAATATGTTTAATAATCCAGATATAATAGAAATGATTAAAAACAATATCTTTAGTTTTATTAAAACTTCTAATAATATGTGTCTTGAGTCGAAGACTCATGACTTTGCCACTAATACTAGCTCCACTATAATTCCACCTATTACGAATTCAGATTTTACAAATTATTGAGAACCAGTTCTGAATATACCTGAGTCAGAGAAAGAAGAGATTATAGATAATTCTATAAAGATTGATTTTGTTCAAAAAAAAAGATACAGCTACGAATGTTATAATTACAAAATGCAAAATTAAATGATTAGTAATTCCAGCAGCCACAATCGATCCCAGTGCAAATTTTCCAATTATAATAGAAGATATTGTTAAATATTTAAAACTTATAATTGATACAAAAGAAAAACATGATCTTAGTGGAATTGCTATATCACCTATTGCATCAATTGGAATTATCTGTAATATTCCAGTAACTTTTACTTCAAGTTGTATTATACACTGATTTTGCTATTGTTAAATATCACAAGCTGATACTAATTCTATCAAACACACTTCTCAACAAATATAATTATGATTTGCTCACATTAAAATGAGAATTAAAACTCATGTATAATGATAAAGAGTATTTTATTCTGATAAATATGCATAAGATCAAGAATAAGCTCGAAGTAAATTGTATTACCATATCTTAAAATAATAAGAATAGAGTTCTATTATTTTGCAGGACTGAAGGAACAACTCTAAAGAATTATAAGTCTTTGATATCTGATCAAATTTCTCAAGAGGTGGATAGTAATAAGGATGGTAATAGTATATCATTTGATAAGTGATGTGCTTCTGCGAGTTTTAGCTTAGATACTGACAATTTGACTTTAAAAAAAATGCAATGAACTTGAAAAATGAATCATAATGACTAAAACGTGACTTGATATAGTTTTAAACGCAAATAAAGTTCTTGCAGAAAAATGTTCTCAGCTTATTGAGACAAAAATGGAAGTATAGGAGCTAATCTTTCAATATCTTTTATTAATTTTTCAAGCTCAGATTTTCTCCTAGATGTATTATTTATAGAAAAGACATTTTTTTTACTGCACATGAGAAAGTAGAATTTTGAAGAAGTTGAGCTTCGAGTCTTTGATTCATCTTTGGTCATGTTATTTCTGCTGATTTATCTAATAAAACTTTAGAGTAAATTATATCATTTATACTAGATGAATCATTGC
This sequence comes from Ambispora gerdemannii, assembly GCA_910591945.1. Taxonomy (NCBI): domain Eukaryota; kingdom Fungi; phylum Glomeromycota; class Glomeromycetes; order Archaeosporales; family Ambisporaceae; genus Ambispora; species Ambispora gerdemannii. Next base: position 13,300 of record CAJVPL010001308.1, on the reverse strand, counting down.
CAGAGATAATTACTTCATGGCTGGATATATTAGACTATATTTGTACATTTTGTGTATTATAAGTATAGCCCAATATCTCTGATGTATATGAATAAAGTATAAATTAATCTCAGAGAACTCTATTAGTCTATTCTCCTCTTCAAATTTAATAAATACATTTTGATGATGTTTTATATTTATTCAATAATTCTTTTAAAATTTTGTATCTTGGCTTTATATTATGACATTGTATTATATATGAATAATCTTCAGCTGAAAACAAAGGTGCATCAGATTTTATACGTACTCTAACCATAGTAATAAGTATAATTACTTTGTTTTTTTATCTAATAAAATATATCAGAAAAATAAAAAATATAAAATATATCAGAAAAATAGAATACATTAAATATATAGAATTATATTATTTATTTAATATATATATTCTATCTAATACATTAAAATTAATATATTAATAAATATATATATTCTATTTAATACATTATATCTATTTTTTATATTTATTTTATTGATATAATAATAGAGCTAGTGTTAAAACACATATTAATATGTCTCAAATTTATATATTATTAGATATAAAGAAAGGCAGTAAATTAGTGAGTATATCATTTAATCAATATTTATCTAATCAAGTAGAACTTAAAAATTAGCTTGTTTGTGCAAATCAAGATCAAGAAATTGCTATAGAGTATAGCAATCGACTTGTCAATAAATGTTCTGTTTTAGATAAAGATAATAAGCATATATAACTCAATCTAAAACAATTTAATAAAGATAAAGAGAAACTCTCCAAGCATGTCTATCAGCTTATAAAGGAGATTAAATGATTGAGTTCAGAGATAAATAGTTTAATATCTCAGATTACTCACAAAGTTATTTTTCTTAATGAATCTAAAATTATAATAAAAGATCTTCAGTCTAAAATAAAAATATTGAAAGTGAAACTATCTTCAACTCAGAATAAATTCAAGAAAATTAGATCACTTGAGTCTATGGTTAAGATATTGGAAGGTAAGTTATCTTCAGTCCAGAAAGATGTAATTTCAATTCAAAATGACTCATCAAAAAAAGAATCTGAGATCATGTCTCTCAAGTCTGAATTGACAAATTTAAAAAATGAATTGATTTTAAAGATTAGTGAGCTTGAGCATCTGAAATTGGAGACTATATCAAAATCTGTAATCAGTGGGAATATTGAAAAAAATATACAGAGCAAGGAACAAAGTTCCATAATCAAGTCTAATAATATATCTGCAGTATTGTAAAGCAGGCCATTAAGTGATAAATCAGAAATTCGAGACTCTATCTCTTCTTTGAATTATGACACTTATATATTTAGTGAACCTAGCAAAAATCTAAGTAAGTATTTTGTATATGAAAAAAGTATAGATCAAGCTGAAAAAATTAATAATAATATCTCGACACAAACTAGCACCTTTGATACTTGCTTTACTAATAATAAGATTACTGAACTACCAAAAATTGATACAAAGATCAACTTTGAGGTAAATGAAAATATATTACCAGTTCAAGAAATAAAGAATGTGACCATCCCCTATCTTGTACAGCCAGAAAATCACAATTCCTTTTTGATTAAATCACATTCTCAGATGAAACCTGATCTTGAGACTTTGCCTCTTCCAATAGGAGGAATAGGAGCGATCCCTATTGTAGCAAGTACTTTAATGTCACATATATTTTTCTTATTCTATTAATTATTGCAGTTATGTAATTCATAGTATTGAGATGTATATAGAATATAGGTAGGCTCAGTATTTTAACTGGCTCATATTAAAGAATCATTGCTCTGCAATAAAAAAAGTAATTAGTTACAGAATATGTGGGTTGGATAATTTAGTATTAGAATTTTTAGATATTTTAGTTAATTATACTTTGAAGTATCATTTTTTTTCAAACTTGAGAGAAAAAAGAGCATGAAAATATGAGTGAGATGGATTTCTTAGATTATAAGCAGAAGTTTAAGACTAAAATAAAGATTCCTACTACTTCATACAAAAAAAATTAAAAACTCACTCTTTAGCCCTCATTGAATATGCATAACTATTATTTAAGATAATACAATCTAGTTAAATAGTAATTTCTGAAGCAGAGAAATTGCTATATTTAACTAGTTATTCATCTCAGATAAGAGAATTTTTATTGTTTTTTACAAATAAATGTGAAAAAAAATTAATACTTTAATATTTAGATTATATAAAGAAAATTTTTGTGTTGCACAATTTTGATTAAGATAAATTTCAGGTAAGTACTTCTAATATATAAAATACATATTCAATAATCATTTTTGTATTACCTAATTTAGGTATCAATAAAAATGATACTTCAAGGTATCGAAAAAAGTGATATTCCAAAGTTTTCAAATTAGTGATATTTCAGATTTCATTTTCTGATTATAAATAATATTCATATTTTTTGATACATGTTTGATAATAATATTTCAAAGTTTTTGATATAGTAATATCTCAAAGTTTTCAATATAGTGTTATTCCAAAGTTTTTTATAATGTTATCTCAAAGTTTTTGATATAGTGTTATTTCAAAGTTTTCTATAATATTATCTCAAAGTTTTTGATATAATGATATTTTAAAATATATAAAAATTACAATTTAGATATCAATATAAGCCAGCTAAATACTAAAAAAAGATGATATTTCAAGATATAATTATTATAGAAAGATGTATAATATATAAAATTATGCTTTGGAATTATATATAAATAGGTATCAAAAAAAAGTGATACTCCAAGATATAATTATTACAGAAAGATATATAATATATAAAATTATACTTTGAAGTATTAACAGATATGATAATAATTCAACACTACATGCCTCATCATCAAATGTTTTGATATATTATCAGATATGTTAACAATTTAGCACTATATATCTCATTATCAGGTGCTTTGGTATATTATCAGATATGTTAACAATTCAATACTACATGTCTTATCCTCGATCGATATTTGAGTGCATTATACAAAGCTAGAATACAAATACTATTTTAACATTATGTGTTTCAAATCTGGCTCTCATCAAGAAATTAACTAGAAAACTAGAGCACTACATATCCAGTTCAAGTATAGCTCTCATATCAGATTCACAAATGACAATATATGACTGAATGTATTTCTGTCATCATGATACTGACAATGTTAGATATATATTTTTTTTGCTCATATAATCCAGTAATGAAAATCAGTCACAGTTATCAAACTAGTATACATTATATTATATGTGACTTGATATACAAAATATATCATCTTAATGCATGTCGTAAAAAGCAAAATGCACATCACTCAAGTGTAACCTAAAATACAAAACGCACATCATACTGACGCATGTCTCAGCGATTCTCAATCAGCAATACAAATGTAATCTATATAGCATCCAATATATAAATTATAACTATCCCATCTCAGTGTTGTAAAAAACAAAATGCATGTCATTCTCAGGTGGATTATAGTCTGTACTAAGTGATATAATTATAGTTTAATTAGATTATAATTATATTACTATTTATTTTTATTATATACTATTGAATATTTAATCAGATTGCTATAAAATATTAATACTATATTATTATAAAATTGTTTATATACTAAGTAAATATAAAATAAAGATATTTATTAATAATAATAATATCCTGTTTTATTTTAATAGAATAAAAGAAGATATACTGTACATTAATTCTAATACAATTAGATTGAGATTAGTAAATAAATAAATAAATTATAATAGATGTTAATTGAATATTCATGTCACGAGAATATCTATTTGAGTTCAGAACTCATGATAGCACTATAAAAAATTATAATATATTAGCTAAATTATATAAAATATATAATTAATTTTATTTATTTTTTGAAATAAAATTTTTGATTAATAAATTTGCTTTAAATTTTTGTCTATATCAATTTGAAATAATTTTTAATTAATTATAATTTTATTTTAACTAATTGATTATATGAATAAAAAAATTTTATAATTGAGATTATAATTACTTAATAAGTAATAATTATAGTTTGTAAGAAGAATGTCAAATATCAGATAATTCTTAAAAAATTATAATATATTGTGACTTATTTTGATTAAATAGAAAATAAATAGAATATCTTTCTAATAAATAAAAATCATCTGATACTTGATGCTTCTCTAAATGATATTGTTATTTTCTAATTATACAGTTAACATAAAAAGTAATAGCAGACATGTTTTTTGTTTATAACTTAATAAGAAATTGCTAAAAATTCACAAAAATTTGGCATTATATTCTTTAGGATGACATAAACAAAATTTTCTAAGATCACAAAATGTATTAATATAATAATATTTGTGAAATCACATGTTAAAGATGATAGGCTGGGAATTATTCTGGTTAAAGTGCTATAAAAACTTATTTAAAAATATTTTTTATAAGCAAGTATGAAAATAATTTTATAAAAATATATTTAAAGATATAGAAAATATATTTGTAATTTAAAAAAAATCATACTTACTTATAAAAAATATTTATAAATAATTTTTTATAGCTCTTTAACTAGGGTAGCTCCTGGGCCCGCCATCTTTGACACGTGATTTCGCAAAATATTACTATGTTAACATGCTTTGTGACCTTAGAAAATTTTGTTTCCGTCATCCTAAAAAATATAATGCCAAATATTTACGATATTTGAGTAATTCCTTGTTAAGATATCGATGAATTTCGGCGAAAAACATGACCGCCATTACTTTCCGTGTTGACTGTATGGTGTGTTTAGCTTAATTACATCAAATATTTTTAATTGCAAAGAATTTTTATATGAACTTTAAATATAAAAAAATATATCATTTAATAGTTTTTGAGTACTATCAAGTAATATATTTTATTTTAAAGTTTATTTCTTTATTGAGAAGATACAATTTTAAATAATGCATTTTTTAAAAATTTCAGCATTAATATAAAAAAATAAGCTTATAATAAATCTGATCAATCATATTCAATTTTATAGGTAACGATCTGCAAAATTTTCAGCATCTTTGATATGACTAAGCTGGACGCACCATATTTAATTGCAAAGTGAATTGCAAAGGCTGGTAGCATGTTCCATTAATACATTTTCAAGTCGTATTTATGTATTTTTTTTTGGGAATATCAATCACTTAGTTCAAACCAACACAGACTGTGTTAAGCCATATAGCTTGATTGTTTCCTTTTTTTCAATTTCACAAAGCCTCGAAATTTCCAAGCCACCACATTACATTTACGTCACACATGCGAGAATTACATAATAGCAGCTTTTAGCCAGCTTTAGTAAGAGACTATGCTTTTTTTGGGGGGGGAAGATTTAAATTCATATTATATATATAGTATAATATGTATAACCAGCATATACATGCATTTTCGTTTTTTATTTCCGCAAACAAAAAAATAATGTTAAACATATTCACCGCAATCATAGATTTTGTGACGGACTTACCACCAAAACGAAGATTCGTGTTGCTCCTACTGTCTATATTGTTTATAACATTCACCGTCTTATTTTTTGTTTTTGAGAAACCGATATTAACAGGTATTTTGTTAAGTAATACCTTATGTGCTAAGTAAAGGAAATAAATTATTAAATAAATAAAAAAATACAGCTCTAGCACCGTTCGCACAACAAGTTCGAGAATTACAGTATGGCTACTTAATGCTCACGTCTCTTATTATAGTCACTTGTTTTCCGCCGTTACCAGGGTAATTGTTATTAATTTATTTTTTACACGTCTCTCAAAATTAAAATTAAAATTAAAATGAAAATTAATCCTTGATTAGGTATAGCTCGCTAATCATGCTAAGTGGTTTTATTTATGGATTTCCGTTGGGATTCGCACCAGCTTTATGTGGTGCGCTGATTGGATCGATGACTTGTTTCGGGTAAGTCATAATATTATATAATTAATAGTTTCAATAAGTAATTAACGCTAATTGATCAAAAAAAATTCAAGATATAAGTACACTAGAGCTTTGATCTAACCTACAGACAAATTTTTCTAATCTTTTTTAGTTTTTTTTGTGCAATATAAAATGAATATAAATAAAATTACATATAAAATTTCCAGACTTTTTCGATCAATGTGTAAAAATTATACTGATAAATTAGTTGGACAAGATCGAAGGTTTGCCGCGTTGGCAGTCGCAATACATCATGAAGGATTCAAGGTGAAAAATTAGGTTGTTATTTTTATTTCTGTTTGTGTGTTATCCGCTTCGTGATTCTAATCGTCAATTGTAATTTTATTTTTACAGATTATTTTCCTGATACGTCTTAGTCCGTTTCCTATAACCTATTCAAATGCATTCTTTGCCAGTATCCGCTCCGTCAGCCTTTGGAAATTCACACTGGCCACAATACTTACAATGCCGAAATTACTGATTCACGTGTTTATTGGATCCCGATTAGCTAATTTGACTAATGAACTGGACTCCACATCTCGACTAATAAATTATCTTTCGATTGGAATAGGTATTTGAATCTTTATAATTCACAATCACTCAATTATTATAATAAAAATTAATCTTGACAATAAAAAATCCATAAGGTCTCATCCTATTCTTCATTGCTACATGGTGGCTATACAATAAAACAATGGAGGCTGCACGAAACGCCGCCGGCAAAGGGCGAATGGTCGAGAAATCAGAAATAGAAACGGTAAGCGGAAGTTCCGATAAAGAGAGTTCAGAGTATTTTCTCGAGGATGATTTGGCTGTGATAGAGGATAGTGGATATTATGGTGGGACAAGTGGGGTGGGGACAAGTAAAAGTGCGTCGAAACATTGGCCGCAACAGGAGATTTCAATGTATCAGATTGTGAAATGAAGAAATGATTTTTACGTCAGAAGAGGGTGAGAACATTCTTTGAACATCGACAACTCTTTCATGTAAATAATTTAATGTGACGAAAAACAAATTCAATAAAAAACATTTCTCGTGTGAATTCAACGGTCTCGAATATTCTCGCTAATTCGATTTTTGTTATTATTATATGGTGTGTTGAATCCCGCATTACTCTTACCATAAAACGAGACTTGTCATTTCATTCTGTACGATTTTAATATCAATATTAATATCATTGATAGCAATAATAGATAAGGAAAAAGACTTTGCTGAAACCACACGTCGATCTGATGTTCATGCTTAGCTTTCAATAAAAAACGATTATCAGGTGCTGACCAGTGATAACATCAAGGATTTTTTTTGCGATGTAGTCCTCTTCGTAATTTTCTAGGTACCTATTTTTACATAAATCTATTATGCGAAAATATGAATAAATATTTCACCTTCGACAGACCAAAATAAATATATTAAATCTTTTCGGTTTATCAAATCGAGCTTGTGGAGAATCCGTGATACATTATATACTAATTATATGAAATCGAATTTGATTTGTTCCCAGAACTTTATTTTGTAAAATCAGCAAACTGATCTCATGCCGAATTATATCGTAATAAAAGCTCGAGATCCTAGCGAATTATTATATTAGTGAGACGATTATGAGCACACTTAATAATAATAGTAGTATTTTGGAAGAACTTATTCTGGGTCTTTATCAATGCATTTTGTATAGTCAAACGAAATGGCCGGGCTTTTAAGAAAACTTTGAACCAACTTGAACATAGAATCCGAGCCTTTGGTTCTCGGTAAATTTCTGTATTATGTATTCATCAAAAATATGTTTGATCATATGAATGTTCAATAATTATTCTTCGTCCATTCCCATCTCTTTATTTTCTGGATAGAGATCTCGCTTATTGCGCCCGTAAATAACAAAGAGACGTTTTTTTTTGATAGAGCCATATGGCTATATGCACATTGACATAGTAAGATAGGCCACACGTATTGAATTCAAATCGTGAAATCCAAGTGTATTTGATTCAAAAATTAGGAACGTGAGCAGCAACAGGCACAAGACAAAGAGCTTAAAAAGTATACCAATTGTTCGGACTCGCTGTCAAAAAAATGAATCCTAATATAAAAGGCCAAATAAAGACATCTCATTTCTTGAATGTTGTAATCCGAATTACCTAAAATTTTGCATTTTAACAAAAATGCCTGCAAGTCCCAAAATTCATAGAATCAATTTGTATACGGATCACATCATTGAGGGAGATCTTAATTTGGCCGGCAACAATGACAGAGGCACATTACGAATACGTGTATTTTTATGTATAATGATAATAGATGCGAATTAGTGTATTCTCAAAAAAATAGTACAGGAATTAAGCCATAATTAAATAAGTAATAATTGGGTCCAGGGAAACAAGATTGCATGAAATAGATTAAATTAACAAAGACGATGAAAAAAACATGCAAAATTGTTATGAATTTGAAAGCATCGTCACTCTACCTTTCGAATGCTACAGATAATCTATTCATTAATATGATCCATCATTGTTGTCTTACTCTTAAAATGTATTTAATAATTGTCTAATAAAAACAATATGGTATTTAATTTGAATAAAACTTAAAAAAAAAAAACCAACAGAACCAAGTATTTTACCTTATGAAACGCTCAATTCACTTTTTTTGACTAGACTTCTGCCATTTATCCCATCTATCCGACGTAACAGATTTTATCGAATCCTGCACATCAATCTCATTAACAAGTTTCGTGAATCTAATAATATGATCATTCCATGTCGCTTTGAACGTCGGAATGAACCGGTTTTCAATGTGATTTAGTGTTTGTGTTAATGTTGGGATCGGAAGTTTTGCTCGTTGATTTGGAGTTGTTTTGAATGATGGATACTGATAATTAAAGAATTAGATAATTTGCGGCAGATACAACAATAGTTAGTTTGACACCGATTTTTTCTGTTTTCAATAAATTAAATATAAAATAGTTACCTCTTGTGACTTTATCCGCCAGGTACCTGGCAACGCAGTCTCCAACCGATCCTGCGTGTTTTTTAGTTTTTTCCGTAGTTTCAGTGTATTACCGTCAATGTCATTTTGTAAATGATGTAATAAGATAGAGGACGTGAGAATACCAATTACAGTAGCAATTAGTTTTGCCATTTCATTCTTAATGAAAGAAGCTATTTATCTAAAATAAAAAAAATGCACCCCATATTTCATCATATCGATATGGGGTGATTTGATAGGGAAAATTATTACAGTGAAACCTCTCTAAGCAGTGTTGTACATTTTGAATGTCCGCGACTTTTTTGAGATGTCCGCGTCCGGTCCGCGGACGTCCGTACTCTTGTGTTACATATAAATATATATCGAAACTTTGTAGATATATGCAAAAATCAATTGTGAACAACTTTAATTAGTAGTTCAAGACAACTTGTCTTAATAAAATTTCGCGTAATTCGACATCAAAGTTGGTTACACAATGTCCGAAATCTGTTCACAATGTTCCATGTACAACATTATCTCTAAGTGCACCCCCCCCCCCGGGATCATGCGCAACCAATAGAAATGTAGCAAATTTTTGATCAAAAAAGAAAAAACAGATGTCTAGATCTAGCTTGGCACACTATCAAAAAATGTCAAAAAGATAGTTTTATATATAAGCTTAATATTAGCTCTAATCCTAACTCTAATAATTGATATTTAATATTAATCTAATATTTTAATAGACTTATTTTAGATCACATGCATCATGCTTTTTTTTGCCATGGCTAGAATACTACACTTAGAGAGAGTGTGCATTTAGAGAGTTAAATACATATAGTGGCTCAAGTTCTGATTGGTTGAGGATATTAAAGGTTAATTTTAGCGTTAGGATTAGGATTAGAATGGATATCACCCGGACCATATGATAATTTTTTGATGATGTCAATAATGCGAAAAGTAGTATCCTAGCCATGGCAAAAAAAAGTATCAGTCACATGATTTTCTGATCAATATCCAGCACTTGGCTGTATCACATTATTACGACTGATATTGATATAATGATACACTTTGCAGATCTTTAATTAACCAATCAAATTTTATCTTTACAATTTGACAAGAAAATAATAGCTTTATTATTAGCTTTATTACAATAAAAAGACTTGAATTTAACAAATTAGCAAAATTTTATTGTCTATTATTTTATAATATATTTCTTTTTTTCTAAAGAATTAACGTAACCAAAATGCGAGTTTTTTTCCTTTCGATTTTTCAGTTTCTTGTTGATTATGGGCTTGTAGTGTCTCCTGATACTCATTAACCACTTTTACTATTGGCTTCAACAAGCTGTTAAAGATATCTACAAAGTGATCATTATCTATTTCTCATTCATATAAGGTAAACGTAGTTTTTATAGTTTTTTTATAAGAAGCAATCTTTTCTCATCTTTCATTAATTGTATTATATCTTATAATTGTTGATAAGTTGATAATACTCGAGCTCTCTTCTTCAACAAGATTAATTGTTGATAAGTTAACAATACTCAAGCTCCCTTCTTCAACAAGCTCAGTTATTAATGCATTTTGTAAGTTATCACTTTCTCTATCAAGATTATTCATTCTATATCAAGATCAGGGATTACTTACTGAATTGATCACTAGTATTTTATCTTTTCCAAAAGTAAATAAAGGATAATTATGCTAACGCGTTATTTCTGAGAAGGTAGATCAGAAATTAATATACTCTTCTTTGCAACAAAATGCTTGCAGATAAGGTAATGGCTACAAAGATATACTGGACAAGAACACACACAGTTATTTACGTCAATATGATAGATTTTATCCATGTCAGGCTGGATTTTCATGGTTACTGCTTTCCTCCAATTTATTTTAAAACCATTCCATTACAATAAAAATATTCAATTTCCTTTAAATTGATTCATTTTGAGATTAAAATTAGGTATTAATTGTTCCACAAGAATCTGGATAAGATGGTTTAGACATAGTCAATTATAATTATATTTATAGTTAAATTTAAAAATCTGTCAATAACTTTTCGTAATCATGATAATTCATACTAATAGTATGACAGCTGGATATGCTGACCAAGAAAAAAGCTTTCAGTCTTTTTTATTGTACCAGTTTATTCATAGGTATTCCTACAATTCAGCAAGATTATGGTTGTAGCAAAACTGATAAATTTCTTCACACAGTCTCAGTAGATTTCAACAAAGTTCCAGAAAATATTCTTGGCTATTGGCATGAGTAGATACATATTCACGTATTTTTTACTGTATTCAAGAGTTCTTTGATAGAATTTTCTGAACATAGATTTCTAATATTTTGATTCAGTATCCAGGAAGAGTTAATGAAATCAAACTGTTTGTGAATCTCTGAAGCTTTCGCTACAATGTATACACTTGCTTTTGATTTCTTATTCTTTAACTGTCTGCTAATATCATACTCAAAATGCCAATAAAATAGCTAAAGGTTAATGATATCTGATCATGCCTCACTCACAGCTGAGATTTCTCTGGCATCTTTGTCAACTAGACAAAATACTGGCAGTAGGTTCATTTTTCAAAAACTAATAAAAAATTCACAGAGAACTTGTACTCTCGTGTTGATTTGATTCTCAGAATTGTGACGTGCTTGTTCAATATCACCAAATATTAAAAGATATAAGTATGCTAAAGGTATATCATACTCACCATAATTGGTATTTATGACAAAGAGCTTGAAGTGCTCTTAATTAGTTTTAAACATAGAATTTATAACAATCTCATTTATGTTTTTAATGCCAATATGATTGAGCAATGGTGTTACAAATTTGAGAGCCTTCACAAAATCATTTTCAAAGTAGCAAATAATTTTAAAACCTTTTACCACAAATTCAGGTTGTTTAATATAAGACTTTGCTGATATGAACTAATTTTTAGCATCTATTATATATATCTCCTTACTAAAAACAGACATCCAATAATACACTTGCTATCTCGTGTGTACCTCAAAATTGATAAGCTCCTCATTACAAAGACGTCTATAAAACTCATAATTTCAAATATTGTATTTGATATTTTCTTTGATCCATTCTTTTGCCTTTATAGGAAACTGGATTCTTTGATGCTGAGGATATAAATGAGCTTCTAGGTGCTAAACTTGAACTAGAACATGATACTATTGAGGGTTGATAATAAGTATAATATTTCTCTCACAAGCGTATCTATTTATTGGAGTTCTGACTTCACTTATATACTTTACTAGTTAATTTTTGGATCTTTATTATTGATGATTCTCATATTGTGTACAATCAAAATATGCTATTGCATGATCAATGAATTTTTTCTTTTTGCAATTTAGGTGTACATTACGTACTTTCCAGTAATATTAAGATCTAGTCTTGATTACAAAAAGAACTATCTTTGCGAGTTAAAGGAAGTTGTTTTTAGCTGTTTCTGAATCAAATACTTCTGATTAAAGATCACAAGAAACACTTTTAGCAAGTTATGAATCCAGTTCTACTTATAAGATTTATCTTATGAGTTCATTATTGCTTTCTGAATTTTGAAATTTTATACTAACATACTGTTACAAGTTTGTTCACTAATTATTAAATTAGCTTACAAACAAGAACCTGGATTGGGAGAGAGTATAAACTAATAAAAAAATATTAAAAAGAAAAGAAAAGTATCTAAGACCTATGTCAATTTCTACGGAAATTGTGTTTACTTAAAAAGAAATAATAATGTGGGAGAGTTGTAGGAGAGTAAAGATCAGAGAGGAGAGAAAATAAAGAAATAATAATATGGGAGAGTTGTGAGAGAGTAAAGATCAGAGAGAAGAGAAAATAAAGAAATAATAAAAGGGATTTGAAGAGTGATTCTATACTTGCATAAAGCTTTCTGGAACTGAGGTAATATAATTAGTAATAACAATAGCAAAGACTCTTTCACTTTGTTCTTTTCATGAGTAAGGGATATTTGTTAATAATTAAAAATTCAAATAACAAAAAGTAAAATACTTATAAATCCAATTTCAACAATTTCAATACAGCGATTTGTTCAGCACAATACGATATAAAGCTCAATAATTCAATAACAGTGATTTGTTCAGCACAATACGATATAAAGCCCAAAGTTAATAACAATGATTTGCTTGATGCAATATGATATAAAGCTGTCAACGATTTGATAGGTTCAATATGATATAAGATCACTTATACACAAGATTTGAAGTGTATAAAGAAAATATGAGAGACAGGAAGTATTTGGAAGAAGGTTTTTGTTAAGAAAGATTTTTATTTTCAATTACAACATGTCGAGTTAAGACTTAGACAACATCTCTATTTATATATTTTTCGAAAATACAATTTTAAAATATAGTAACTAATTAAAATAAGTTAATTTGATAAAAGAAT
>CAJVPL010001307.1:0-14882 GCA_910591945.1 Ambispora gerdemannii | reverse complement strand
TATAATATAATATAATATAATATAATATAATATAATATAATATAATATAATATAATATAATATAATATAATATAATAAAGATAATTATAAAAACTATTCTCCATATAACATTTATTTATGTGTGCAAGTCGATTTCTGCGTTAAACATTGATTGGTTGTTTTATCGTTGTTGTGTTAAAAGAAAAGCTGTACCTTTATAGAATTTCATTTGTGTCAATTGGTTTTTACTGTTATCGTTATGTATGAAAAGTGACGCCATAATGTCAAATACGTACTGTATCGGTGTGTTCTTAACGTTAAACATGAACATTAAAGTGTTACTTTGCACATTTGTGAATGAATTTACTATGAAAACCAATTTTCATTGTCATTGGCTAAAGTTGATGTACCACTACTATATTTGGGATGACAACGAAGATGGATTTCATTTCGTAAATGCGCCGCCGCAATGGTATTACTCAAATTGATAATTTTATCGTTTTGATTTTCAGTTCTAGTACTATAATTACCGTCTGACCTCCCTAAAATCATACCTTCTGAATATGAAAAAAGTGGTTGTGACTATAATATAGAAGTCATGTTTCATAATAACAATAAGTTGGGAACTGAAAGAATGCGAATACAGTATATCGATATTGATTTTGTGATTATATGGGTGGAGGTTCGACTGTACTATTATTTTGAAGCTTATCGCAATAGTCATATCATTCAACTATGAAATTCTTGAAAAAACAGAATATTTACTTTTACTATAGAAATAAGAAAATCTAAATGAAATAATGAAATGGGGAGCATTCTTAGTTGATATTATTGATGTACTTCAAATTGATACTTTAAGTTGTAACTAGAACTAGTACTTGTAATATTCTATTGATTTTAAAAACATACTTATTCCAGATATTAAAATTCTGCATATTTTCTTAATTATTGTCAAAAATTGATTGAATAATAACAGGGTTTTATCTTTTTTATGGCATTGCTTAAAGTAGTTACTATCTGAATTTATTTTTAAATCCATAATTATTGTTTCTCTAAAATTCAAACCGGTTTCACAGTTTTCCGAAACTGAATCCGGTTTTAAATATAAAGCGGATAAACCAGGCTTAAAAATAAATGATTTAAGAGGTAACTCTAGTTGTAAGCTTTACTTAATAAGATCATTTAAAACACATTAAAAAATATTTAGAAAAGGCCAAAGATACATAATTTTGAATATAATATAGTCAAATCTCGAGGTGATAGTCACGCATTACGTATCAGGTAACTACGTATATATAAACATAAATGCTAAATTTTGTGAATTTCTGACGAGTTCATACGTATTCATAGTGACAATACTAGAGTGTAAAAGGTAATTCTCATTATTTGTTCTCGACGAGTCGGATAAAAACGCTTGTGTTACGACATTTTAATAAATACAGTATTACTTGGAAGAAATAATAAATACAGTATTACTTGGAAGAAAATACTTTCAAAATACAACCATAAAATTATTACTGTTATAAATAATTTTTACAATGAAAATCCAACCTGCTCAAGGTTCACTTGAACAATTGGCCATAAAAATAGAAGATTTTAGCACAGAAGTTCTGTACGAAAACAAATACACGTCGATAGAAGCGCCCCCAATTTTTCGAGAATTTCTTTTGCACCCATTGTTCGCGTTCTCAATATTATCGAATTTCTTAATTTTAGAATGTATGTGTTTGATGATATATCAAAATATGGTAAATGAAAGTATTTTTTTATACAAGTTTTTGTAATTTCATTTCTTGTTTTTGATAATTATAAACATCATTATTATTATATAGGGCCTGACTCAAATTCTTTACTTATATGCTTTTATCGAACTACTCGAACGATTTTATTGGTTTGTAGTTTCTATTGTGTTATTTGATAGACAACATAAACTAAGCACTTTGTTGACTATAACTTTATTTCTATGTAAGTTTAAGTTATTTAATTTTTATATATAACATTTGTGTTATACTAAAATAAAAATGAATTTTTTATTTTAATCAGGCAAAGAAGATTTTTTAAACTGGGTTGTATTTGATGAATCACCACAGAAATATGTTAAATGGTTTCAACCTGGTCAAATCCCCGAGAAATTTTGTGGGATATGTGAGTTTTTAATTTTTATTAAAGTGTTGATCCTCATAGTGATTGAAGCTTGCGCATTTAATATTCAAAATGAAAAACTTTGTAAAGGAAATCATTATTCTTGTAATAAGACGACAATTGGAGTTACGATTGCTATTGCGTGCTTATTAACTTTGAAGTGTTGTTATAGAATTACAGAAAAGTTTGAGTTTTATTAGCTTATACCTTTTAAACTCTCTATTTAATATCAAATTAGAATATTTCATTAATTAGAAAGTTTTAAATAAAAAACATCAAGTTTACGAAAAATAGAAATGGAGCATCTAGTACGTTATAGAGTATTTTGTTCGTAATGAAATAATTTGGATAAGAATCCTATAGAAACTATATTTTAGGCTCATAATGAAAAGAAACGAATTTTTTTAAGAAAGTTATATGTTAATATAAACTCCTATACGTATACATCTACATATCGATATCGACATACTGTTTATAGCGTAATTATAATCTGTGTTCGGCTCGCAAATTATATGTGTGCCTTTGCCTCCCCAACATTTTTATTAGAGCTCCAAGTTAGATTTAGACATCTGTTTCCCGTATTTTTCAGGGCTGATCAAAAAAATTGCGCATCCTTATTGGTTTGTCATGTGCATGTGATTAGAAACTGGGCACAGATTATAATGTTCGATATAGTTATTCATAATAAAATTTTTTACTTGTGAATATTTATTGTTGATTCTTGATTTAATTTTGTAAGCTAAATTATTTTTTTTATCTATATTCATTTACATATAGATGATCTAAAAAAATTATTTGTTTAATAGGATTATTTCGCGTTTATATAATTTTGATCTATTTGTCACTACGATATTTTCAGCAAATGGAAATGAATACGATTTCAAAAATAAAATCTATTTTGATTTATGACAGGAAAAAAAACTTGAAACACTGTGCGCGATAATAAATAAAATCAAAATATCAGACATTCTAACATTATTCATCTTTTGTCTTTTACTTTTGGAATTCACAACTCCGTAAACAATTCATGTGGAAATAATATCTAACATGCATGCAATCCAGCTAACCGTTGCTTTTGCCAGCTGTTCCTTGTTTGTTAATTTTAAAGTGCTAATTTGGATTATACTACGAAAAAAATATAATTATTATAAATTTTCCATGAATTCACTTGTTACTAAATGTAGGATATTTGGGTTAAAGTCTGATATGCTTTGAATCCTTCCTAATAATATATAACCTTTTAAATATTAATTCTTAAGAAATGTCGCATTGATTTACCGAAAATAAATTTATTAGAGAACTCTGAAAATTTTGTAAGTCAACTGATTTCTCTACACTGCTAATTATATCTGATTTAGTGTTAAAAACTCAAATGAGTTGTATTTATTTTATTCTAATAAAATCAAGTTATTGAATCAAATATTGTAACGTTTCAGATTTAATGACATTGCAAAATTCCGAAATTTATCGCATCAATCAACTTTATATAAGTATGTACATAAAACTAGAATAAGGGTATATGTGTAAAACTAGGGTAAGGATAAAAATTAGTGCTTGGAGATAAGATTGGTGCTGGCCAAAGAATTATGGAATCGTGAAAAGTTTTATGAAATAAATTCTAGTGTCATTAGCATACAACCAATGCTTATGGTCTTTATATTCATTTTAAAGCTAATAACCTAAAAAATATTGTTATTTCGATTTTAGGAAAATTGCTCTGCACATAATTTTTTAATTAGTAAAAGATCCCGGAAAAATTCCATTAATAAAAAATCTTCGTCTCTATAAAAATTATCTACATACCAATTTTTAGCTAAATTGGCGCGTTGGCAATCGATATATGAGTTCCGAATTTCAACATTAAATATATCGATATGTAAAAAATAATTGAATTAACTTACTAATTTAAATTTCAACATTCGGAGACTCATATCTCGACCGCCAACGCGCCAATTTAATTTAGAAATTCTCTAGGTTATTAGCTTTAAAATGAATATAACGACCATAAATATTGGTTGTATGCTAATGACACTAGAATTTTTTCATAAAACTATTCGCGATTTCATAATTTTGAGAGCCACTGTTATGAGTGTTAGTTAAATACAAATACGTGTGACTTGCGATCGACCAATCGAATGGTGAAACAAGTAAATACAATTTCATTGGCCGAGATCGCGGTTTTTTGATTGGGCACGTGTTAAAGTATGCCAAATTTACGGGACAGTGAAGGATCACGTGGCCTTAAAAAATCCACAATCACGTAATCACATAAAATTGACGTTAAAGGTTTGGATTAGGGTTAGGGTTAGATCTGAAGATAAGGTTATATGTAAAATTTGCTTTTCCAACATTTTTATTAGTACTTCAAGCTAGATTTTGACATCTTTTGCCAAAATGACATCAAATAATTAAATAATTAACTTGCCAAAATTAAATCTGAAATTATTTTGACTTATTTTATTAGTAGTCCAAATTGTTTTCCGAAATTATTTGGATTCTACAAACAAAACAAGCATTTCTAGGTGGTTTTCAAGTATTCATTAATATAAGCAACATAGCAAAACCGAATTATTTGCCAAAATACCATTTTTTCCAAAAATAATTTAGGAGACCATCTTTACCTCTGTTTTCCACATTTTTTATTTTCTCGTGTCAAAGGCCACGTGATTCAGCACTGTCCGAAGACTTCACGCAAAATTTATCAGACTTGGGCACGTGATTTTATCGAAAAGTCGTTTAAAGTTTCATAAATCGATTTTTAACCATAACGATAAATTTTTGGATCGCAAATAGGACAAATCATGTGATTTCAGTCTTTAATTGGCGTGCACTGACCGATATGGAGTACGTATTCAATACTACTTTAAAGTTTATCTTTTGAACATATCTGGACTCAATTTATGAGGATAAATAAGTGTTTATTATATGGAGCTTGATAAGATGCAAATATAGCTGATTAGAATTTCTTTGCTATAACGATATAATTACATCTCGATCTACATGTGAGCAACAGTTTATAACAAAAAGAAAGAGAGCTGGATGATAATCAAGAAAATCACAGACGAGCATCATGTAAAGAGTGTCCATTGTATAAACTAAGAAGAGCAAAACAAGAGGAAACAGCATCAACTGGAAGAGACCCGGCATCAAGACCCTATCAGTATGCTCGCTTTGCAGCTTGGTTACACAGATTGTGGTTGCCCACCGAGACCACATTGTCATGGTAATACTCGAGCATCTGCTGCCAACGAATTTTCTCAGGACATCCTTGCCATCAACACAGTTTTCATTTACCACATGCAAGGGCAATGTTTAGTATAAAACTGACGATGAAGAACGAACGAGCGGCGAGCCGGATGCGAGAAAGAGGCACAAGGCGAAAGCAATGCTAGGTAGCGATCACACCACCAACTCTTATTTCGCAGCCATAAGGAGCTGTATCAGACTATTTGTGATCCGCGAAAAAAGAATCACAAATTCTTTGCGAATACGTGGTTCATGGCAACAAGTACTGATGATGCGATCTATAAGGGAGAGACATTTATCAGGTGATTGATTGTTGATAGTAAGGCTTCCCCTTCCCCCTACCTGATTCAATGTTAATATAAAATTTAACATATTGATTATGCACACCTGATTTTCTTTGGATCCCCTTCCCCCAAAAAAATCACCTGATAAATGTCCATATCTTCACATATTAGGCGGGAATAAGCGAATAATTGGTAAAGGGTACGAGATAAAAAGTCAATCGTACTAAAAAAAAAAGCGATATAATGTCAATGATGACGAAAACAACAATAACAACGATAATAAATAGAAAGATTTCGGTCAAGTTATCAAAGATGTCGACGAATTTACTCGTACCATTACTTCTAATGATCCTTTACACCTTCAACATAAGGACTCAACCACGCATCCACCTCTTCAGCAAAAAGAACCATAACTTGGAGAAACAAGTTAACAATGATTCTAAGCTAATGTGAACGTTTATGAGAAGAATGAGTGATCCCTCACGAGAACCAAGTAGGCTCTTAACGTTCATTTGCTAGTTCCCGGTGTTCTGAGACTTGTTCGACTCAGTCTTCCCTTTACTGATCTAATATTACGCACAGCTCAGGAACCCGCACGAAAACGTAACTCTATGCGACGTGCTCAGACACGGATGTGATACCGCATCCGCCGTCTTGTTGATAAGTGCCCACCGCAAAACAGCTGGGGCTGTTTGTATGCAGTGAATAAATTCGTTACATACATGTACTAATTGATTTCGTCTATATCCTCATGTTTTAGGGAAATATAAACGGGATACAAATCTGAATCCAAAATTTAATCCGCTAATATTGATATGATAGATGAAGCTCTAATCAATCATATTAAACTTTGGATTTAGACTTGTACCCCGTTTATATTTCCCTAAACGTGGGGATATTAACGAGGTACTAAATTTATTAATTTCTCTCGAGATAACGATAAACAAGAAGTTGGATTAAGTGTGATAAAATTACTGAAGCCTATTTAATTTTAAAATTCCAAAATATATTATTATATCGTATATGTCACTGCACAAATTAAAATAGATACAATTATAAATAATCTATCTTTTGAAAAGATCGTCAAGCTTCTTTTCCAATTTATCAAATCGAGCGCTTAAGTCAGCATTAGTGCTAGCGCTAGTATCATTATGCCTTGTTTCTATTTTTTCTAATTGACTCTCAATACGTTTAAGCTTTTCTTCTAATTCCTCGTATGTGTCACGTTTAAGCTTTTCTCTTAATTGTTCCTCGTTTGTGTCATTTGTTTCTATTTTCGTTAAATGACTCTCAATACGTTTAAGCTTTTCATCTAATTGTTCCTCGTATGTGTCAAGTCGATTGCTTTCTTTTATTGTTTTCCGTAAATTTTTCCATTCGTCAGTTGGAATCGCATAGTAAACGTTTCTATGTTGAGCAAATGCGTCTGTATAGTTGATCAATAGCTGAGCACGCATCTGAATTACTGCACGTTTTTCTAAAGTCGATTCACCAAGTGCATTTCTAAATAGTTAATTGTACATGATTAATTTGAGCAATTGTCGTTATTAGACCGTAAGAGTAATAAAAAGATAAGTTACCCCATCAAACTAATCAATAAATTCTGCAGAAGAGTAGCCAAAAATATACTGGCAATCACAGTGACCACATCAACCGGCCAAAAATTCCAATTTGTAACCTGATCCCAGCGACCACTTATCCAAAAATATACGGCTTCGACTGATTTATCCCAAAAATAGTAGTAATTGTCTGTTCGATCATTCCAATCCACGATTTGATGGAAAGTGAAATTAGGATAAGTTGCGTTGTTTACGAGAGGTTGTGTAGTTCCATCAGGATTCTCTGTTATGAAAGAACCGTTAAATGTTGAGCTCTGGGGCAGAATACCAATCCCTGGAGCGAATCGTAAAAGCAATAACCTAAAAGCAAAAGTAAATGTATTAGTGCTTGAGCTTTGCAAAGATTGATGTGATACCTACATAGTGATTGCAAATCCTGTAACAATAAACAGCTGAGAAAGGAGAAATCCAAAGATATTCACAGTGACATTGATAATTATGAAAATGTATTTTCCAACCACTGATAAAATTAGCGTTAGCATTAGAATAAACTCTCATAAATGAACGACGATAAATAAACAAATGCTTACATGGTAAAAATCTCATTTGGAAAAACTAAAAAAATCATGTAAATGAACTGAAATTATTTGGATAATAGCGATAACAATTACATGTAGTTAGACCACTTACAAATACAATCCAAAGTAATAAACCAGATAGTGCATAAAAGATCACTTGACTTTTACACTGACGAGGGTGTTCGTGGCAATAATTAGATTCCACTCGGGATTCAGATACTTCTAGTAGGCCATCATAATGCAAATTGACTGATATCATCATTGCGCAGCCAATTAGTGGTATAGTCGAACCAGCAAGATCAAAAGTATATAAAACTATTGGCAACAGCTGTTGATTAGCTAAATAGCGTCCTCCCTTTATTTTTCCAGTTAATAATATATAAGCAAATCCACACATTATCGAAGCAGCAGGTATAAATAGGGGCCCAATGGGTTGACTATACACAAGCTTGCTCAAATGTCTGTAGCTTAGCCAAATGAATACAATTGCATACGCAATATATAATAAGAATCCAATAATAACAAAAACTCTGGCATAGTGGCGCCATTGAAAGTCGACAACTGCTTCTATTGATGGGTTGTCGTAAATTTCCCCCGTCTTATCATGAATTATGAGCTTAGTGAATGGGCTTTCATCGCCATGATTTCGCTCGAGTAAGACTAAATTCAGGAAAAAGTCACAAGTATTATCAACTACTGCCTTCCAAATTCTTTTACTCGTAGATGTCACGTCACTTGTCATTAATCCTGGAAGAGGAACTTGACAATATTTCATATTCGTCTTTCGATATCTAGATATCTGGTTCTTTTTTTCGCTGGTTAATTTCTCGTATTCTTGTTGACGATAAGTATCAAAAAGGTTAAATTCGGCATGGAAAGAGTAAACCCTATTTAGATCATTATTTGGTCGATAAAACTCCCATGATTGATCAAGAGGAATTTCTTTAGAATGAAAAACGTCACTGTTCATTAATTGTATGACGTTTTCTAAAAAGAGAAAACATGATTTTGTTAATTAATAATTATATACCGTATAGAAAAGATACATGTACTGTATACTTACTTGGAAATTTTGTAATCAATTCTGGCAAAACTTTAGTGACAGTATCCATCCAATTCGGATTATCTACAGCCAAAGTAGAATAATAATCGAGAAGTTTCTCTACCGTATCATGCTGATTTTGCTTTATTGCAATCAATAAGGCAGTAGGATGCTCATCATCAATCGGAGCTTTTGGTAAAAGGAAAACTGAATTGAATTTGAATGACGTATTTGTTTTGTCTTGAACATTTTGCCGAGGAATATGTAATCGATCTTCAGGTTTAGCTAAAATACATTCAAGTTGTTTTTGAAAATTCACTCTAATTATCGTTGCTACGATACGAAAACGAGCGTCTAACATTCTAAAATTATCTTGATTTTTGATTGCTTCTTCGATGATATTTGACGCTACTTTTTTTATTGAACGGAATAATTGTTCATATTTATCTGGCGTTTCTGCTTTTTTTGGCGACTCTGAATTCTTTTTATAATCTTCTTCCTTTTGTTTAATTATTAGTTTTAATGCACTGCACATTCCTACTATAGATGTAGCTTGTGGGTTAATTGCGATGTTGTGTTGAAATCCAGACTCTTTTTGATTAGCACGCGATTTTAATGTTATTTTTACTGATTGATCGACCTCGACAAACTCATACTTGGATATAATTGGATCGGTAACATATTTGGAAAAAGCTGTTGGAATCGACCAAATATTAATAAGAGCATATTCTTTTCCATCTCTTTTCGATATTTTCACTATTTTCTCTCCTTCTATTTCTATTTTTATTTCGTCGATTTTCTTTTCGTCGCCGTTGCCGTCATTGTTGATTATGCTTTCCTTCTCTCCAACGTTGTCTTCAAGTGGTTGAGATACATTTTTCTCGGTTTTTTGATGATTATCTTCAGGATTTTGCTTGTTATCATCAGGGTTTTGATAAAAAAGTTTGATCAAACCATCCTTTTTATAGAAGATGCTATTCTTCTTTACAAAAAATTCAAGATCCTTTATCTTACATTTTTCGTTGTACGTTTCTTCATACTCTAACTTGTAATAACTTTTAAGTGATGCATTTTCCAGATTTATTTCCGTTAATTCCAAGTGATGGTCTTTCGCAATTTTTTCCAGTTCGACAGTTTCACAATGCTCTTCAAAGTTTAAAGTTCCTGGCATATTCCAAATCCAAATTTCTTTTTCAATGTCTTGGCCTTGTCCGACCACTGACGACGGTGATTTCTCAAAGACGATTAAAAGCTTTGTATTATTCGAGATAAATGCCATAAACCTGATTTTTGCATTGTCGTCAGGTAATTCATGTGTCACTAATTCGATAGAGTTTGGCATAAAATAAACAGTAAAAGAATTGGAACCAAGTGACGCTGCTAAATATTGCTGTTTTTCTTCATTATTAGACACTGCGAATACCGGTAAAACTACTGTATGTTTGATTTTGTCATCGTTTTGCTTTTCAGATTTTTGTTCGGTCTGACTGTTGGAATCTCCTTGAGACTCTTTATCGGTTGTGTCATCGGGTTTCTTCTCTGGAGACTTCGCTAGAATTTTATTGATATTAAATAGCCTATCAAGTTCACCTGTAGTAAGATCATAGCGTTCAATTTTATTGTTTCGATTAATAGAGTATAAATAATGGTCCTTTACGAAATTGTTTAATTTATGTTCCACTACGTTTTCGGTGTATTTCAAGTTTTTTGCAAACTTGTTCATTGGAAGTGGATAATTATGGTCAGTATTTATTCTCTTTTTTCTTCTAACTTTGCCAATATTAAAAAGAGCCACTGTTGACCAGAAAGAATTGGCAAATCCCGTGTTAAAATGAATTGCACTATTGCATCGCATTATCCGAAAGTTGTTTCGCCTTAAAATGACAAGTTCTTCGTTGTTTAAAAATTTGATAATGCCATTTCCGGTTCCTGTAACATGGATTGGTCGAACACTCCTGCTCGGGTGATGATATACAAGTAAAAATACACTTTTTTCAAACAATGTATAAGAATAATGAGAACCAGCTTCGTGATTGAGCTTGTATATCCCTAATTTTTTGTCCGGTTTATGTTCGAGGATTGAAAACTTATAAAAAGAAAATGCGATCCAACAGATTTCTTCAGAACTATCAATGACCGCAACCGACCAGTTAAAGTTAAAGTCTGCGTTTGTTTCAAAAAAGCCGAGGTCGTAATGGATTGAATTCGTGGTTTGGTTGTTACTTTCGGATGATTTTTTTTCTATTCTGTGATATCCGATGTATATTTTTGATTCTTTAGGGATAGAAGTAGAATCTGGATTTTCTTCTTTGAAAAAAAAAATCAATCGATGAGAAGCTAATAAATTAGAAATCTCTTACAAAAAAATATAAATAATTAAGCTACCTATCTCTTTTTTCAGAGTAATAACACTTTTTCCAACTTCACTTATTTCTGTTTTGATAATTGTACCACTTTTACTGTCGAAATCGCTTTCAATTTTGTCACTGTTGGCTATAAAGTAGTAAGATAAAAAAATATAAACAATATTCAATATATAGCAAAGCCAATATAATTAGATTAGCGTTAGCGTTAGTTTTTTTCTTACCGTTACCGTTACGATTGACATGAAGATCATACCCATGTTTGTTAGTTTTAGGTCTTCTGAAATCTTAATACGAAAAGATAAATACATATCGATATATATAAAATCAATGTTTACCGTTTAGCGCTGTATATAGTATCCCCAATAATAATATCCCCCAAATTCTCTATAAAATATACCCCTTAAATATAATAATACTCGCTTTCATACACA
The DNA here is from genome assembly GCA_910591945.1 of Ambispora gerdemannii. Classification (NCBI taxonomy): domain Eukaryota; kingdom Fungi; phylum Glomeromycota; class Glomeromycetes; order Archaeosporales; family Ambisporaceae; genus Ambispora; species Ambispora gerdemannii. The sequence goes on along the minus strand of CAJVPL010001307.1, from coordinate 3,255 downwards.
ATACCTATGGGTACTATTCAATTTATAAACTACAATTTTTGAATAAGACCCTGGATGTTATATACAGTGCTGAACGGTAGTCAATAATCATGAAGTAGTATTAACCAGCAGTTTTAAACGAAAATCCATGACTCAATGATCGAGCACCAGGTTGTGGTGGCGGTAGATCAACTTGTTGAACTAAAATTTCACTTAAATCATCATTTTTAGACATTTTTGCGCGCGGAATGGTCAAATAAATATCATAAGATGGAATTGATTTTTTTTTGATAGATTCTTTTTTTAAGCAAAAAGGATAAGCGTTGAAATGCGCTCTTCGCGTATTTATAACAAGTTAACGTACACCTCGTGCTCCGTTTGTTTAAAAATAATGATGTCGTCTGCTTGCATTTTTAGGAGATTGTAACGTTACAAATCAGTCGTGCCAATAAACGACGATCTCTAATAAGTACGTATGTAGTTACGAACTGTTGAAATTTTCAATAGGTTTGATATGTTTGCATGGTTGTTATTGAAAGTTTCAATAGGTTTTGCATGAAATTAACAGCAAAAACGCCAAGTCTTACACAAATAAACCTAGATCCTGCATTCATCCTGTTTTTCTTCCCGCATATACGTACACGTACAAAGTGGCGTATTACAAATTTGGACTGTAAATCAGATTTTAAGTTCAACTGGTCGGCCATAACGATAATGTGCATTGTCAGATTCTTTTGAGATTAATCTCTTAGATTGGAATAAATTTGCTACGGCGTTACACTATCGAATATGGTATGGTTACAAAAGCATTATTTGATATAAATAAGGGTTACGCTATTGGCTTAGGATATAGAGTATAATGTTACTGTAGTAGCATTAAATTCTTCCCTACGTGATATGGTGCATAAAACCTAAAGTCATCAAACGTTTGTATTTTTATAAAATGTATAAACTTCTTTACTAAGAAGTAAATATAAAATTTAATCCGTGAATATGCTCAGAAAGAGACTATTCTATAATATTCACGGATTAAATTTTATATTTATTTCTTAGTAAAGAAGTTTATACATTTTATAAAATACAAACGTTGATGACTTTAGAGTTTATGCACCATAATCTTTCCAAAATTAGTAAGTTCTATTGTAAACCAAATTTGGAAATATTTCATTATGAATGAACATTACTTTTTTTTCCTATGTTATGAATATCCCGTCGTTCTTCAAGATTAACAAAATCAAGATAATTATCGCGACAATTTATAAATTTCAAATACTAAAAGAAACTACATGTATTAGTTTGTAAAGAAAAATAATTATTTTAAGAAATAAAATCTAATTACAATATTAATTATTAATAATTTATTAAAAAATTTAAATATCATAATACTATATTAATTATATCAAATAATATAATACTAATTATTATACTTTAAATATTTTTATAGTATTTTTTAATCTTATTAAATAATTGTTTAAATATTAAAAAATGACTTTTTCATTTCTAAGTAATACAAAATTATCTTTTTATATAGTAATAATAAAGAAGGATGAAATACTAAAACAAATTTATTAATAAAATACAGTGACAATCAGAAATAATGCAACAACATCAAAATTTATTAATCAAACATAGTAAAATATAGATGTTTCTCTTTATATAAAAGTTTTCAATTTTACTAATAAATATTTTTTATTTTTATATTAAAATGAAGATAATATCACATTTTTTTCAGATTTTTTAGAATAATCTAATAAAGCTGTTCTAATTACATATAAAGTCAATTATTTTTTTATATGTTTTAATTATAAAAAAATAATTGATATTATATGCAATTAGAACAGCTTTATCAAATTAAATCTAAAAAATATGTGATATTATCTTCATTTTCATGTAAAAATAAAAAATATTTATCAGTAAAATTAAAAACTTTTATATAAAGAGAAAAATTCATATTTTACTATGTTTAATTAATAAATTTTGACATTGTTACATTATTTCTGATTGTTATTATATAGTAAAAATATAAAAGATACAAGTTTTTTACTTTCTATAAAAGTTTTAATTTTATTAATAATATTTTTCATATTTATACTATATTTTATTAATAAAATTATTTAAGTATTTAATTGTTACTATATAATATTATACATTTTTACTAATTATAAAATTAGCTAATTAATATAAATATAATGCATAAAATCTAAAGTTATTAAATATTTGTATTTTATAAAATATATAAACTTTTTTATTAAGAAATAAATACAAAATTTAATCTATAAATATTATAAACTGATTTCTTTTTAAGCATATTTACAGATTAAATTTTATATTTACTTTTTAGTAAAGAAGTTTATAAAATATAAATATTTGATAACTTTATATTTTATGTACTATAAGAGTTTAAAGAGGAAATTAAATAAAATATTATAAACTGATTTCTTTTTGAGCATATTCACAGATTAAATTTTATATTTACTTTTTAGTAAAGAAGTTTATAAAATATAAATATTTGATAACTTTATATTTTATATATTATATATTATAAGAGTTTAAAGAGAAATTAAATAAATAAAAAAATATATTTAAGTTTTATTCCAATTTTTACTAAAATTATATAGTTTAAAAATAAATAAAAAAAGATAAAATAAATAAATTTTTAAGTAAGTAATATTTTTATTAGTATATTAATTTTTATATTAGTAATATATATTTTAGAGCTAAATAAATAATATTTACAAAATAATAAAAACTTTTTTTATTTTGTTTTTATGATATTTTTAAGTAATAGATATAATATAATAAAAATTAGTTAATAACAAAAATATTAATTTAATAATTTCAAAAATAATATTTTGATATAAGCTTTAAAATATATAGTTAAAAGAGAAAAGTAAAATATTTAAATATTAAAAATATTTATTTTATTAATGATTATTAGAAATCTAATTGGTTTTTATTAAGATATTTTAATTGATTCTCTATTATAAATTAGATTTATATTGTAATATATGCTTAATATAGATCATTTTATTAAGATTTAGCATGTGTTCTATTTCTATATTTCAATTGGTTCTTCTCATGTATTTAATTTTTCTTTGTATTATATTGGTATTATCTTGTGCTATATTAAGTTTATTTCATGTTTAATTAGTTTTATTTGTGTAATAGCAAAGGAATACTAATAGTATTTTAGTATTGTAGCATGTGTTGGCACTAGATTTAAATGTGCAACACTTGGCAAATTGGAGGAACATTGTGTGTTACTCATGATACATG
>CAJVPL010001306.1:0-14883 GCA_910591945.1 Ambispora gerdemannii | reverse complement strand
CTCTTTAGATCTTTTTCACTATTTAATAAATAAAGAAATAAGCTTTATTAAAATTAAAACTGAAAACTGTCTCAATTAATATAATTTATTTACAACAATTAATAAATTTATCTTATTACTTTTCACGTAAGAAAGTATTCTTACATTTGTATTCTATCTTTCTTACAAAATCTTTTATAAATACTCTGAATTCTTGATGAATTTATTTAATTCTTGATGAATTTCTTTTATCTTTTAAAATACACTTTATTCTTAAAAGTTCTTTGTAAACTTGTTAGATTCTTTGTGAACTTGTTAGATTCTTTGTGAATCTTTTAGCACTTTAGCTAACAAATAATAATATTAGAAGATTATTTCATACTTTGCTTATTCCTCTACACTTTTTCATATGATGCAGTCACTGCTTACTATTCTAGTAAAGACCTTTATTCATAAAGGCTACTAATGGTAACAATATATTTTTTAATTCATTTTTGAATATAATCAATATTTTTTTTTAAAACTGAATATATTTTAGTATATTTTCTTTTTATTAATAAATTTAAATCAAATAATAAATATTTTTTTATGATATATTATAATATAACTTAATAATAATTAAATTACTTTTTTTTTATTTTTTTATTTTTATATTATATATTATTATATAATTAAATTTAATAAATATTATTCTCTTTTAATATTTAAATTAAAATAATCAATATATATTATATTTTTATATATTTTTATATATTTTTTGTTTTTATTTTTATTTTTGTTTCACAAATTATTAATTTTTATATTTTTACTCTAAAATTTATCTTTTTACTATTGGTTTATCTTATCTATTACTTTAATATAATTATTTTAATCTTTAATTTCATTATTTTTAACTAATTATTTTTATATTTATTTTAGTTTTTTTCATTTTTGTTATAATTATTCTTTTTATCTCTTAATTTTTTGTTAAGTTTATTTATAATCAAGTTTATATTATTATTTTCTTTCTTTATAATACTTCTTTTTACTAAAACTTTTACTTTATCTTATTTTTAATTACTAAAATTATAACTAATTTTCTTTTTATGAGTTTATATAATTTTTCACTTATTTTTAATATTTAGTTTTTTTATATTATTAATATTATTTATAATTAATGATATAAATAGTATTCTTATAAACTGAACCAAATTGAACTTTTATTTGGATTTGAGTTTGATTTGAAATTCAAATTGAACTCAAATCAGACTTTGACTTGAGTTCAAAAAATGTTTAAAGTTTAAATTGAACTCAAATTCAACTATTATATGAGTTCAAGTTTGATTTGAATTTGATTAGAAATTAATATATAATATATAAGAATTAAAAGTTCACTTAGTGATAACTAAATTATTTTTATTTTTATAATTATTAAATTTTAGTATAAATTCTATATATTTCTTTAAATAATTATTTTTATTAGTAACTATCTTATATTAAATTGTTGCTCTTGTTTCTGATTATAACTTTACTTATAATTATAGTTTATATTTATTATAACAAAATAAATATTTACTATAGAATAACTAAAGTAAATTAAAATTATAAAAATTAAAAATAATTTTTAAATCTAAATATCTTTTTGAATATTCATTTTCAATATCAACTATTTTATATCAATTTGTAACTCTAATTCTGATTCATAACTTTATATAGAAGCTTATTAAACATTTACTTAAACTCAAATCAGACTTTTGATCAAATTTGAGTCTGGTTCAAAGTTCAAATTAAATTCAAATCAGATTTTTAATTGGATTCAAATTTTTGAACTGGACTTTTAATCAGATTTAAACTAAATTAAACTTTTTTTCAAAATCTTAATTAGTAATAACAATAATATTAGTAACAACAATAATATTAGTAGCAATAATAATAGCAATAATTATTATTATAATAATCAAATTTACAAGTATAATTAGTTATAGTTTTATAATAATTAGTATTTGCATTAGTAGTATTATTTTAATTAATAGTTTCAGAATCAATTTTAGTATTTTTTCTGATTTTTAATAATAATAAAATTAAAAATTCCATTTTTTAACTTGATGAATTTGAATATGCAACAAATATTAATAATATTTCTAATATTTACAAATAATAAATTATTTTAGTTTATTTATATAAAATTATAATAAATTGATTTTAACAATAATAATTGGATAATTAATAGTTTTGTAACTGAAATTAAAATAATAATAACTTATTTATCCAGTTATTCTTAGTTTAATTTAAATAAATACTCAAATACTCTTTTGGTAACAACAATTAATTATTTATATTCAAAAGATAAATAAGTTTATTATGCAATATACTAATAATATTAGATTTTTTTTATCAAAAATAAATTTGAATAATAATTATCTAGAATATTATAAAGTTTATTATAAATAAAATATTTTATAATATAATTATTTTATTAATAATTTATTATATTTAATATTTTTAATAATTAAATTTAAATTTATTTAATTTAATTATTTATTATTTAATTAATTATATTTCTATTGAATGAATTTGAAATTACATGACTTTTATATGTGATATGTGATTTGAACATGCGATTTCTACATGTAACTTGTACATGTGATTTTACATGTAATTTATTATTATAATTCATGTACATGTAATTCTTTATAATTTGTATCATTCGCATAATGTATATATAATTTACATGATCTGCATGATCTGCATAATTCGCATAATTTCTTGTAACTTGTTTTTTGTATCGCAAACCAATTTCGGATTTATGATCAAGAATTTTTTTAATCAAATATGACCTTATAATTAGATTTACTGAGACAACAAATTGTTGAGAATGCTGGGCTTATGGCCAGAATTTTAGAACTAAACAAATCATAAAAAAGATACTAAAAATGCTAAGCTAAGACAGACAGAAAATTCTGAGCTTAAGACCAGAATCATGAAACTAGAACATGATATGGAGGAAATCAAGAAGCAGAAACAAATCATTACTAATGCACTAAGTGCAATTTACAGTTTATTCACCATTACAAGTAACTTCCCAATCATCCATCACCTATCAAGACTCACTCTGACAAGGAGAATAGCACCGATCTCATATCTCTAGAGCAAAATCTATCTTGGAGAATGTGTGATGAGTCGAAGACTCGAATTTCCAATTCTTATGATTCCACTAACAATAGATAGTAAATTCAACTGATGTATCTAGCTTTGACACAGATATGCTGGCACAAAGTGCCGAGCCCAAATCAATACAAGACGATGAGGCTGTTGGATTTGCAGCCCTGTAAAAAATAATCAGGCATTTTTAGTTCCGGAAAATTTCCGGATTAAAAACGGGACGCGATATCTCGTGATCAACAGGTTCGATACAGACAAAACATTTAGTTAGACAGCGATGCAAAATATATCAAGGGTGGTATAGTGGAACACGCATTAAAAGAGTAACTAACTCTCGAGAAACAAATTTAAAGCTGGTGATTTTTATTTTATTGTTACAAGTCTGAAAAAATTTTTCTAGTTGATATTTTCGGCAGTAGTTATATCCGCAACGAGATAATAGCGATTAGTGTTTCAAGCTGGCAACAAACACCAGCGCGACTGAGTTGACATCTTTTGTTTCGGCTAGCCGGCTCAAGTGATAATCATGTAAATTCCTTATTTAGAATGTATTTTATTATTATTTATTTGTAAAAATAGATAAGATTGTGGTATTTGGGAAGAGCGAGTTCATTATTTTGTTGCCATGTTTCCGTAAGAGTGATATATTAGTTGGTTGTCGTATCAATCGTGCTGTTTCGCCATCATAATTAATAAAGGCAGTTTTAGATTCATTAGAAAAAATGTGAAAAGAAGCGATAAGATAGTTTTCAGTTTTAATTTTAATAAAGCTTATTCTTTATTTATTAAATAGTAAAAAAATCTAAAGAACTATAATACAAAATAGAGATATTTAAATATATAATTAATAAATAAATTACAAATAAATTAATAATAAAATAGAGAGTGATTGGTTCTAAATTATTAAGCTTAAAGATAACACATCTCCAAGTTATGCTATACTTAATTAAATATATATGAATATAAATAATAATAAAAAGTAATTAATACAAATTTAAAAATAATAAATAAAAAAAATAAAAAGAAAAGTAATTAAAAATAAAGTATATCTAAATTAATAATATGATTTATATTTTATATCTAATCTATTTAGCAAAATATTAAGAAGTATTAAATATAGATTTGTATCAATTTTTTATATATTATTCAAAAAATGATAAATATAACATGAAAAATGATGAATATAATACAAGAAATTATAAGCATATATGAAAATTATTACAAAATCTTTCTCTAAATTCTTTATAATTTTAGTATTTTTAAGTGATACTAAATAATAGAAAGTTAATTTTGCTTTTATAATAATTATAAAAATAATAATTTAACACTCAAAAAAATAAATTCACTTACTAATCTAATATATTTATTCTTATTATAATATATAATATCTAAAATTATTAAAAATTTATATTTTATAAAATATATTATTATAGTAATAATAATAATTTTGCAAATTTAAGAAAAATTACAACTTTTAAAAATAGTTATAAAAAAAAAATTCTCTAAAATAGTAAAATATAAAAATTAACAAAAATAATTTATTAAATATTATATTTTATTATTTATTTTATTATTTATTACTTTCTATTTTTATTTTATTATTTATTACTTTTTATTATTTATTTTATTATTTATTACTTTTCATTATTTAATTATTTATTATTTTTTAATTATCTTTTTATTATTTTTATTATATTGTATTATTAATTAAATAATTATTATACTTGAAAATATATTTTTGAAAAATATATAAATAGAAATACTATCTGAGTCTTAATTTAACATATTGTAAATGAAAAATAAAATTCTCTTTTAACAAAAATCTTTTTTTCAAATAATATTTATATCTTTTATTTTTAATTATATATATATCAAAGTTTGTATATAAGTAGTTTTAAATTATATTGTGTCAAATAAAATACTATTATTGAATTTATAAGCTTTATATTGTATTATACTAAACAAAATATTATTATTAAATTTATTGATTTTGATTGAGTATTTTAATTTTTGTTATTTTAATATTTTGCTATTTTCTATTTGTAAAAAAACAAAATAAAAGAGTTTTATTATTATTATTACTAATTATATTGTTTTAGCTCTGGAAAGCTTTATACAAATACAAAAAATTAGCATTTCAAATCTTTTTTATTATTTATTTTCTTATTATTTTATATTTCTTTTTTTTATTTTTACTTTTTTATTACTTTTTTATATTACTATTATATTTTTGAATTATTATAATTTTTATAAAAATTGGTATAAAACTTAAATATTTTATTATTTAATGCTTTTTTCCAATTTAGTTCCAAGTTTGTAAGTTAATTTAACAATTAGTAAACAAACTTGTAATATTTTGATATTTTATTATAAATTTCTCCCAGAATTTAAACTCTCTTTATGAATGATTACTATACTTTTATTGATAAATATTTTAATACTTATCTAGAAAGTTAATGCTAAAAAATATTACTTGAAATAAATCAACAATACTTTTACTATATTTTTTGATACAATAACTGAACTCTTAGCTAATTTTCTTGTCTAAATTCAAGAATAAAATACAATTGGTGCATAAAAACTTTAATAAATTGAGAATATACAAGGTGTAATTAGCTTACCAAAGATACTCTTCTTAATGGAAGTCTTACAAAAAGAAGTCTTGTGAGAGTTAGCATAATGTTAAAGAGTTTGGCTTGTATAATATTTGAAAGTGATGTCTGTTTAATGGATAATTAGTTCAGATCAATATTATAGAAGACACGAAAATATGAAAATTCAAGTCACAGTTCTGTATACATGTACAGTCCTCCAGAAAAGTAATAGCCAACAGTTTTTTTATCATAATATTTTTTTATATAATAATATAATTTAAAATTTTATTTTTATAATATATAAGTAAGACTTTATATTCTAGAAATATTAATATTTAATATAAATTTTTTAATATTAATGTAATAATCTATTTATTAAAAATTTCCAAAGAAGATTAATTTTTTTACTTTTTTTTAAATATTTTAGTATTTATGCTGATTTTTTGGAATTAGCTAGATATAGATTGGGAAACAACTTTTTTTAGTGGACAAAACTGATTTAATAATGTAGTTTTCGAATTATTGAACTTTCTTTAGTGGCAACCCCTAACCGAACCGTTTGTAAAAAACCTTTAATATCTCGAAAACTTTATTAAGAAACTGGTTTTAGAGTATTATAAAAGTGTTTAGCAGATCGATTTACAGTTACCATAAAAATTTCAGAGGAGTAACCATTTTCTGTGAGTTTAATGTTAATTTAAACGTCAATCGGCCATTACTTTCTGGGAGACTGTATATCATATACAGTCGGGGTTTAAAGTTTAATATATGAAAGTTTAATAATATAAATTATTATTTGATGTACGTATTGCTGAAAATAATTTACGAATGGGTGAAACCCGTGTTTTTTTGATGCAGATCAATATTTTTATTATCATTATCGTTATACAGTAATTAATAAAGCCAGAGACAAATGGTTATATTTAATTTATCACATGTATAGTCTTAACGTTAACCAAAAAATCAAATCAATGAAATAAATAAAATAAATTTTTTTGAGTGAAATTCATTGTTTTTTCATACCATTACCATTGGGATTCCTAGAATCCGCATTTTGAGTGCTCAAAGGAAATTTGACATGCCAAAAAAAAAACAGAATTGGATAAAAGGTGATCATCCAGAACGAAACTTATACAAGCAACCTTGCAAATTATCTACCCTTTTCACTTTCTATCTTTCTGTCTCTTCTAATACCTTTTGGTTTTCATGCAGTTGCTGTGGATTTATCCAAGACAATTTGGATTGGAGCAAGATGTTTAAGTGTAGTGAGTGCGAAGTAGTAATGTATGGAGATTTTAATGGTGCCCGTGGGATTTTCTCTGGGTTTGCTTGATGTGATGTTTGTATGCAGTGAATTCGCTGTATGCATGCACTACGTAATTGATTGTTTTTACGTAGTACAGTCAGGGCTCAACTATTTCAAGATAACGCTAAAATGCTAACGCTAAATTAAGAGAATACTAATAGACATCGCCAAATTTCTATATAGTGATCTGGGAACAAGAGTCACTAACTCACGATTTCATTAAATCGCAGTCGTTAAATTGAGTCTTGATTGTAGTTGACTATTTCTGTATACGTATTAATAATAAATTCAATTCATTCGAGGTAAAGTTATACGATTCTTGACTGTATTTAACGAAATATGTTAATGTTAAATAAATTTAGCATATATTACCATGATCGTATGTATGGGTCCTTAAACTACCCTGGAGGGACATAACTATAATATAAACTAGTTTCGTTTATGTCCCTAACCTAGTTTCGGTTATCTCCCTAAGTCATTAGTTTCGGGACCCATCTTTAATCGTATGATAACAGAAAATCTACGCTTTCAAAATCGTCTATCGCTATTAATTAAATATTCGCTAAACTAACAGTAACCCTAAGCACGTTTCTTTAGCTTATACCAAAGCCCGACAAGCAAAAGTATAATGAAAAGAAACGCAAAAACACCAATAATCACAGCTTTACCAGTACTAACTACAGGCAATGACGATTCATCTGTCCCGGTTGCATCGCCATTATTAATATCATATCCATCTAGCAGTGGGAGATTATAATCGCCATCCATAATATTTTGTACAATGTTCAGTTGGGTGCTCCATTGGATGGTTGTCATATTGAATATTAGGAATGGAGCATCGTTTGAAGATGTGATTCCGCCGTAAATCTTTTTTGGGATTGAATATTAGTTATTTTAATTGCTTTTCTAACAATGATTTAGTTAAATAACAAGTTTCACTTACTATTAATGCATCTGAACGAGAAAATTGAGTATATGCAGCTCCCTGTCTTTTATACAATGGAGAAATTTTAATTGGCACCTGATTATTATTACTTAAATCCAACGAAGATATCGAGATCTGATCATCGTCGCGAAGATCCAATCCGACTATATATAATAGATGATTTAATACGCCCACTGCTGCATCGACAATTTTTGTAGGCAATTTCTTTGAAAATTTAAGTAATCCGTGTTTTTCATTGTATACTGAAATATCGTCTGTTGGTAGATTATTCGTCTTTTCAAAGTCTAATGAGCCGCCAAACATCCATGCGTTACCTTTTGAACTGGCTATTCCTGCACTATTTGTGAGTGAGAATGTACTCTGGAACAAAAAAAACAAAAATTTTATGACTAACTATTTCCGGGTCACAGAATATTTGGAATTTCCGAAAATACAGTACGTAGCTTACATTATACCCAATTGCACTCCAAACCCATGGCGTTGTAGTCATATTAAGTGTCCAAAGAAGTGTAGATTCTACAACATCCTTAAATGCTCCGCCATAAATCAATACTACTTTTGGTGAAATAAGTGTGGCTCGTGGACGATATAATGATTGACGTAACTCCACTGGAAAATTCATAGTTGTCACTTGCTCGTTCCAAACTCCTTTCTGAATATTATATGTCTGAAATCCGGAATGATTTGTGTTTGATTCTGCTTTATTCATTCCACCAATCACCAACAAATATCCAAGAGACGGAACTGAAAGACAAGCGGCGTCATATACATTGATAGCATTCGTAGAATCAACAATTTGCCAGGGCACATTTGAAGTATCAAATGGCACTGAGGCTGAATAGAAAATAGAATTTGTGGCTATTGGTTCATTGTTTTCATCAATCTCTGTGCCGCCAAAAAGGTAAAGTGTGGTATTATATGTTGCAAGACAGTGTGAGCGTCTTTGCCCTGGTGAAATTGATTCTACTGGGCGGCATCCGTTTGTTAAGAAAAAGAACCAAAGATATAATATCAGTGAAAAATTTTTACTAATATATAAATGCATTTTAAAATATCAAGTGAAAATGTGAAAGACAATCTTGAGTTCTTCAAACTTAAAAACAGTTTTTTTTTATAAATTCGAATCCATAATCCCGTTACCAATCTCAACCCCTTGCATGAATCCATATTATACGTGTGTTTCTTTTTTTATTATTGTTGCTCTCCATAATGGCATTACTAGTGAATCGTGGTACCACATAGCATATAATAATTAATTTAGTGAGTCAAGAAGAAACCTTACAAATATGGATATAAGACAAAGGACAAAGACGATATTTTAAGTTTCATTTTCTTTTTATTGTTTTCGCGCTATGTATGTATTACAAATAAAATGCAGTGAAATTTGAAATACGTACACAATTTTTCTATTTGATCTATTAAATAAAAACTAAAATTACAATTTATCGTTATAATACAAATCAACAACCTCATTATCTACTCGATCAACGTGCACATTTTTTATTTTCTCCCGGTAATTTTTAGGCTGCTTTCTAACCTGGTTATCTACATGTACCGGTATTACTTTTATTGACGACAATGAGGCCGATGATGACGATAATGAAGAACCTTGCGGATACAACGATGCAATAGTAGCTTCCAATTGGATAGCATGTTGTTTTTTCCATCTGTTTATCTGCCAAACTCCCACAATTATAAATCCTATGCATGTACATCCAATAGCAATTGATGCACTCACAATTCCAATTAACGCACCAGAGGAAAGCGGTGATGATACATTATTTGTACTTGAACTTACGCTTGCGCTATTGTTATTGTTATTGCTAATCGGCAAATTAAGATCATACCCATTTACTGTTGGCATTTTGTATTGATTAATGGCAATGTTAGTCACGACGTTTACTTTGTTTGTCCAGGCACCATTTGTCATGTTATAAGCTAGCATTGAATCGAGCGGTTGTGTATTTGGCCAGGCCGGAATTCCTCCATATATCTAATGACAATTACAAAATTAATATTCCTCTTTATTTAATCCTAACAAAACAATAAAAAAAAAATTTTACCAAAATTGTGTCCGATCCAGGAAACTGAACAGCAGCAGCACGATCTCTCATATACGGCTGACCCGACGACACATAGTCTCCACTTTTCATAGTTTCCAAATCGACTGGCACCATAATCATTGATTGATTTGCTAGTTGTCGGCCATCATTCATTACGAGAACCTTCAATTTACTATTTAAGATACCAACTACACCATCCGAAATATTCAAGGTAAATTGATAAGGTGCTGTCAAAAGTCCATAGTTAAGACTAAAAATGTATGTGTAACCAGTGGGTGGCCAATTTTCTTTAGAGACTTTATTTATCCCGCCAAATATAAATGCATTTCCTTTCGAAATGGCGATCCCGGCACCATTGGTTGGTTTCATTTTAGTCTATAGAAAATCGATGACGGTTATTAATTAAGGAAAAAAAATTTATTAACACGATATTTATTGTTAGAGAACCTACATCATGAGAAATGGTGGTCCAGTTCCATAAAGCTTTCGATAAATCAATCTGATAAATCCCCGTAGAAGAATTCTGATCGTGATTAAATGTTCCAGCCCAAATAAACACAGTTTTTGGAGCAATTAATGCAGCTCGCGGACGATAAAGATAATATGAGAACTCTGAAGGAATATTTTGTAAATATTTCGGGTCATTCCACGTATTTTTGTTGAAATCGTATACTTGTAATCCTGGGTTTCCATCATTTACATTATTAGCAAAATTTCCACCTCCAATTATTAATAGTAAGCCTAATGTTGGCTCAACTATACACGCTGTGTCATTTACATTTTTAGCGTTGATGGTAGTTTCTTTTCGCCAGGGCATTGAATTTGTGTTTTCAAATGGTAAATCGGCGGAGAAAAAGAAGTCCTTGGTGGTCGCTGTTGTTGCTCCGCCAAATAGATAAAGTGTATTTTTGTATGTGGCGAGACAGTGTGAATATCTTGGACCAGGGGATTGACTCGATGTTAGTGTTAAAAGTGTGAGAAGAAAAAAAGTAAATGTGAAGAAAAAGGTCGAGCTTATTTTCCGTTCCATTTTACAATATAGAATAAGAAAAAGGGAAAAGGGAAAAGAAGGAAAGAAATGAACACAAAGGAAGGAATAATCCAGAATAAGAGAATTCAACACTAAAAATAGTAAAGTGGAAAATAGATTTAATAATTATTTCACGTTTTCATTTAAGTACTCAACAGAAGATTCTTTGCAAAAATCACCTTTAAAAACAATGTTGAGCTAGTCTCTTACTCTGTACAAGCTGAATGAATTGGACACACCGTTATGATTTTCAGGTTTGAAGAAAAAAGCAATAAAGGGCGAGTCCTCTTTTTCTTCTTTTCAAAAAAGCTGCAATGTATATCATATTTTTCGTCACATTTTTCGTTCCATTGTATTAATACATGTAACGGTAACAAGTTTTATTAATTATTTACCAATAATTAATGCGTAGCGGTAGTGATATTAAACATTGACATGACGAACAAAGATGCTTATGTTGTGTCTTTCTTGTGTGCATGAATCTACACTCTTTGAAATTTGTTTTTTAACACAAAAAAATTACTGCACAGACACAAGAATGAATTTCTTTATGTTCTCGCGTAACGTAACGTAACGGTAACTCTAAAAATAGTAACGATAGATGTAAAGACATTGCATAATAACGATAATAAATTTTTAATTAGGAAATTTAGTTATGATGGATTAGGCCTTCCTGATCATTTACTTCCTTTAAAAACATACAATTTATTTTGATTATATGCCATATCAATATCAAGGAACATTTTAATAAATACAAAATTTTTACAGTCTAACCCCTCTATAGTCATCCCATATATCGTCACAAACTCTATATAGTCACATTTTTCAGTCACAACTCCTTATAATTACAGTTTTTCATATCCCCGAGGGTGTGACTATATAGAGGTTCGACTGAATAACGATCGCTATCGGTATGTAGCATTCTAAATCCAGTACGAGGATCTGAAATTACTGTAATTTAAATATGCTGTGTAGCATTCTATCAAGTGACATTGTTATGGAAACATTGGAAGCCAATACTAATGAAAATATGCAAATAAAAACGCAACAAAAATTATGAACTTGCCCTGCAAAATTATCGAATTTCAAATTCGGTGATACTGTAACGCAACTTCTAATTGAAACTTGTATCAGAATTGAAAAATTTATTCAATTAAATTTTGTAAGTACATGTATCAGTATTTTTCTGAGATTACATTTTTCTTTTCATTATGTTGAGAACAATAAATTTAAATCATGTGACTTGAAAAAAGATTCGTGAAGAAACTCTTTAAAATAGAATCACAAGTATGATAATATAGATTGTAGAATAACTTTACTTGAATGCTTTCAACGAAATCTAACATAAATTCAATACTAAAAGCAAGTTCAGAATGAGAGCTTTTTTTTAATTACTTTTAGATTAGAAAAAAAATATTAACTGTACAGTAATAATCAAAAGTAATGCAACAAAAAATGAAAATTCTATATATCTTAATAAATTCATAATAAAATTTAAAAGAAAACTATATATATATATATATATTAATAGTAATAGTTATATTTTTTAAGTCTAGTTAATTGATTTTATTTTTGATTGCAAGATAATTATCTGATTTGCATGAAACACATGTTGCATTTCTTTTGATCATTTTTAACAAGTAATTAGATGATGATTGCTATTATATAAAATCACAAAATATATATAATTAAGTTATTTGTTTATTATTTTATTCCTATATTATATTGCAAATATTTATAAACGAAAAAATGGTAAAATATTATATGACTCTAAAAGAAAGAGCTGAAATTCTAGTTTCTCTTAAAATAGATTTACAACAAGAAAAATAGTAAGAGCCTGGAACATCAGTACTTTTATCATTTCTTATATTAATAAAAAATAGTGTAAATTATATATTTTAAATAATATAAACAAATCTGATCACACACAATTATTAAATAATCAGTTAGAAAAAATAATAGTTTGTTTTATTACTTCTTGTAACTGTTCTAAAAAAATAATTTAGTAACAAGAATAAAACAAAAAAAATTATATCTAAAATCTAAATACCAACTTTGTTATCTTGAATTTACCAAAAAATACTAAAATTAAATTCATGAAAATTAATCAAAAATTGTCTGATTTGATAAATTTAAGTTTTAAGTTTTTGATTCTAATAGAAAATAATATTATTAAAAAAGAGCAAATAAATTATTAAAAGTTATTATATTAAATTTATAATAAAATTCAATAATAAAAAAATAATAGTATGAAGTTGTTTTATCTTTCATAATATTAACAACTTTATAAGATTAATAAAAATATAAATAGTATTATATTTATTTTCAATAATTTTTTTAATTAATAAATTTTTTAAAAATAATAGAAAACATGAAAATTTCTCTAAAAATAGTAACAAAATAACAAATCAATAAAAATAATTTATATATATTAGTTATTTAATAATCATATAATTATTATTTATCATTTTTCATTTTTATAATTATTAATTTAAAATATCTTTTTTTATCTTTTCTATCTTTTCTATCTTTTTTATCTTTTTTATCTTTTTTATCTTTTTTATTTTTTCTATTTTTTCTATCTTTTTTATTTTTTCTATCTTTTCTACTTTTTCTATTTTTTTATTTTTTTTATTTTTTCTATTTTTTCTACTTATCTTTTTTATCTTTTTCTATAATAATTTGTATTATAAATAATATTAAAAATTTTATATATAGTAGCATTTATAAGTATTTGAATATCCCTAATTTTTTATAGATTATACATATTATCCTAAAAATTTCTGAAAACAAAAAATAATACAAATACTATTCATTTAAATTTTTTAAAATTAATATAATTTTTACATTAGAGATATTTTATATTTATAAACTTTCACATTTTAAATATAATGAAATGATCATCTTAGGATATAAGATTTTGATGTTTAGTGATCAAATTTGAGTGAAAATACTATTATTTGACTCATTTAGTTGAGATGAATTAAATGATAATATTTGTATTCAAATTTGATTACTGAATATCAAGATATTATATTCTAAAAGAACTATTTCATTTTTTAATGATTAATTTTCTTTTGAAATTGATTATCAAAAAATAAAATAGTTTCTTTAGAATATAATATTTCAATACCTAGTAATCAAATTTGAATACAAATACTATCATTCAATTTATTTGGACTAAATAAGTCAAATAATAGTATTTTCACTCAAATCTAATCACTAAATATCAAGATCTTATGTCATAAAGTGATTATTTTATTTTTGTTAACATTAAAAAAATGAATTTAATATAATATTTCAATATTTAGTAATCAAATTCAAACAAAATATTTGTCTTAATTAGACAAATCAAATGATATTATTTTTGTTCAAATCCAATTACTGAATATTAATAATTAGATTATTAGATATTGAAATATGTGTTTAAAATTTGTAATATAAATATAAAATATCTAATATAGAAGTTCTATTAACTTTAAAAGGAATAAATAATCAATATTTATATTATATTTTGTTTTCAGAAATTTTTAGGATGATATGCATGATCTATAAAAAATTAGAGACATTTAAATACTTATGATAGCTACTATAAATAAAAGTATTATCTTAACACACTTCAAATAAATTGATAAATTTTAATCTTTATTCTAACAAATTAACTAATGTTACAGTGATTCTGAATAGTGAGTTTCACTGAGAATCACTATAAGCATATGATGTTGGGAGAGGATAATTAAACTTAAATAAAGAGAATGAATTATAAATATTAGCAAAGGTTTCTAAGACCTGTGCCAATATCTACGGATATTGTGTGTTCAAAG
>CAJVPL010001305.1:0-14884 GCA_910591945.1 Ambispora gerdemannii | reverse complement strand
AGCAAGAAAAGATCGTCGATTATTTCATTCTCTTGGAATTCGTCGCAAAAAAATGAAAGCAAAGTTCGTCAAGCTCCCAATTCTATTCCCGCGATATATTCGGGTGTGCGTGTAGTAGTTTATGCGATTCTGGCGAAAGGCATCGAACCTAAAACAATTATAAATCTTTCGGCACAATCTCCGGATAGCCCGATTAAACTTGATGTTAAAGTAGATCCGGTAACTCTCCATGGATCGAAAATACATACTTTAGCTGCTCGGAAACTAATTCAGGATTTGGAAGAAGGAACCTCCTATCTGCACGCGGATTCCATCGGAAAAGAGAAAGTTTTCAATGACCTTGTCAAAAAACAAATTATTAATTTAGGTAAAAATAATTAAATATTTTTATTCTATATAAAATCATACTTATTAATACATGTATAATTTCAGGTATTACTTTCAGCCTTGCGTCAAGACACACCAGGTATTTTTTTTAAAATTTTTTATTATGTTAAAGTAAGCACGTAACTAAACTATATTTGTTTTTTGTATATTTATAACATTTAGTTTTCTAGCAATTAACGAGAAAACTAATTCGGAAATCGCTAGGAGTGAGACTCTTAAGCAAAAAAGAGAAGTTCCGGGACATGTACGATCTTTTGCTAGACGTTCGGCAATTATGCCTCGTAGTTTAAAAAGTTCTAGAATGGAAAGCTATAAAAGAAAAAAATCATCATACAGCCTTGTGTCAATGAAAAGGCGGTCAATGTCAAACGAAGACGTAAGCTCATACGAAGACCTGATCACTTCAGCAATTCTTCCTGTATCAGTACCAAGTTTACAAGCTCAAAAGCAAGAACTATCACTACCATTTGACATAAAGTCACCAAATATTGAAACATTATACGAATTTTTAAAATTCCAATCATTCGATGGAAAGTTCGTTGCGAAAAATTCGAATTTCTCGAGCTTATTTTCCGGTCACGATTCAATGAAAGATGAAGATTCGGTGTGGACGACAGCTGTGGCAATGGCTTATTTGGAAATTGTGATGAAGGAGTTTAAAGAGGAATGGGAATTGTGTTTTGAAAAGGCGGAACGCGCATTAACGGATTTAATTGGTAAAAATGATGAAAGTAAGAAAGTTGAGAATATTTTGGCGGAAGCTCATGAATGGGTGCAAAAATGGGTTGCAAGTAAATGAAAAGGCTTAATAGTTATTTTTATTTATATTGATATTTATGTCGCTTGTTTTAAACAATGTTTGCTATAATTACATGTGCTATAAGTTGACTCTTTTTATACTAAAGCGAGTCGGTAAATGAATTACACTTTGCACGAAATTTAAAACAAGCCTCTGACTCAGCGAGCTCCGCTTACAATTTCTTATTACATGTAATTGCAAAATGAAACTGATGTGTAAAATAATATCGATATCAATATAACATGTCGCAAATTGCATCTTAACCTAATATAGTAATCAACGTTAACGTTAATAAATTCGTAAGTTTTATAAGCCTATTTTAATGTACTTCTGTTACCAAAGCATTAGCCAACATAAGGTCGTGGAAAAAATTAACAAATAAAAAATTATGATAATATCGAACTTCTGATTGGTTCGCCGCAAGTTACACTAAAAAATTTGGATGCTGCAATAAAAGTTATAAAGCATGTTGTTGATGTATATATCGATATAAATCGAAGTGAACGACTAACGCTAATCACTAATGGGCATCTAATACTCATAATTGTAGTAAATGCTGGGAAAACTGGTGACTTTATTACGAAATTTGGGCGTAGATTTTGATTGGTAATGCGGAGATCTTTTTATCCAACGTTATTTCACATTCTTAATTCTCACGCTCTTTGCTCTTTATTCTTTATTCCCATACTGTTTATACATAGGTTTTTCTTAAAGCTCAAATTAAAATAGATTTAAAGTCTTAATTTTATAAAATATTTATTTGTAAATAAAATAAATCTTTTATAATTGGTTTTACTTATCTTTTTTATTATAATAAATTATATAGTAACTAACAAAATTATAAAATTATACATGTAATAAAATATAGTTAAAATTAAAGTTTTTTTTAATAATATATTTTAATTTTATTAGTTTCATTTATAGTATACTATTAGAATTTGATCAAATATGATCTGGTACAAAAATATAAGTACATATATTTATATAATTATTTTATTCTATATAAACAAAAATAAAAAATTTGATTCATCAATAACTTTGAATTTAATTAATTTGATTTTTTTATATAGTAATTTATAATCATTTTTAATAAATTTTATATAGTAAAAAAAATTAATTTTTAAACTTTGAAGCTTAATTTCTTGACAACTAGTGATTCAATTTTGCTAAAATTTAAAATATATTTATCATATGTACATTAATGCACTTGCATAGTACAAACTTACAAAATTGCATATTAATAGAAAAAATATTAAAAATCTATTTCTTTAAAAAATAATAAAATTGTACAAATAGTTAGCTTAAAACATACTTATTTAGTGTAAAAAATTATAAACTTTTAATTAATAATTTTATAATTATAATTAAAACCGTTTTACTTTTGTTTTTGGTGTATCTACATTTTGCACCGGACCATAATTACTAATAAGTTATTCTATAAAGTAGTCTTAAGTAAACTTGATCGCAATATATGAAACCGTATATCTGCGGTTTTTCATATATTTTCGATTTTTTTTCATAGCACAATAAGGAAAAACAGCATTCTCGTTATATATGACGAGCACTATATCGATATGTACTTTAATATGCCAAATAGGAAGGATTTGTATTTTTATGTCTTAAAATATAAATATAAAAAATAGAATAAAATGAATCTACCCGTTTAGAGAAACCTCCCTGTTTACTCTCTAAATGCTTTTTCTTAATATGGTCCAAGGGGGCACTTGGAGAGGTTTCCCCGTACTTATATTAATATAAACACAATTTCTTGATTTTTGCCGAGTAAGCAAAGAAAAACATGCTAAATTTGAAAAAATCAACCTCGTATTATTAACATGTAACTTATTAAAAGTTTACTATCTGAAATATTTCAATTTCATCAAATTCCTCAATTTTAGATATCTTAGGTCTTGAATAATGACCGCCGTAACCCTCTAGTCTTAAATATAATGTCAAACCACCAGGTCCAGAATTTATTTCTGAATTATCATCACTTCCTTCTTGAGATCCAATTAATAGCTTGTTATTATTCAGATCAAATGAATAAAGAAATGTAACGCAAGTAATCGACGGTAATTCTACTTTCCAAGATGTAGGACTGTAGCCACCAATTATTTTTGAATGGTCCTTCAAACGAATCGCTGCGACTGCTGGACCTCGTCCATTGCACAACCGATGAAAAGCTTTCATTTCAAACCCGTCACGACTACCACGAAATATTAATCTTAAGTTCACTTCACCGATTTGAGTTTTATCTTCACGTTTAATCCACATTTTAATTTTGCTTATTTGCTGATTCGATAAAATATAGGAATAATTTGCTAACCCTCGTACATGATATTGTGTTGTTAAATGAAGTTTATCTTTTGGATCCGAGTATTCTTTTTCTAAATCTTGAACTAAAGAATCTGGCAATATTCGTGAATATGGTGAAACTTTTTTGAGAAAATCAGTATGGCTGATATGAAAGAATCTGATAGATGACAAGCAATTTTGGAGAGTTGACTTTAAAAAATCGAATTCGTTCTGTGTCCAAGTTTCAATCGGAGAATCCAATTGAGAGTCTTGTGTGATTCCCCATTCAATAACTTTATCCCAAATTTTAATTTCCGAAAGATTCAAATAATCACTTTGAAGCAATAAAACAAGAATCGGTTCTTCAAGTCGAGTAAAATCAGGAGAGTCGAAGATTACTCTGGGATTTCTACATGCAACATTAATGCAAAAATTTTGCAAAAGTGTAAAATTATTATGCTCAAAAGCGATTTGAATGACTGTATAAATGTTTCTCTTAATCGACTCTTCATAATCTTTACTTAGATAAGTTTGGATATATTCAACTAAATCATCCATTAGCAACTCGTCCGCAGCAATCAGTACTTCTAACGCAGTGAATAAATCATACTTATAAAATTCAAAACTGATATCTCCACAATAAAAATATCTATTAATTCATCATCCAACAGTTAATTATTGTTTATTGTTTTTATAGTTATATAGTTGGTCCTTTTATTAATATTAAATTTACCTTAACAAAATTCTGAAAACCTTAGGAGTGATATTCGGCTTTTGGAAACTGATTAATTTATCTACTTCTCTTTTAGTCCAAACATTCGACAAAGCTGTCGCAAAATATGGTGAGTGTGCTACCAAAATTGCCAAATGCACCGAATAAGTTTTTTGTTCGTTTGGTTGTTCGCCGACAGTTATTAAAGTGTCATAAAACTTTGAATTTTCGTATAGTCTAAAGAGATTATCTCTATAAGAACTCGATAATTTTTCTTTGGCTTCAATACTAGGCATTTTTTGAACGGTTTGGTGTTGTTGATGGGCGGATACGTACATGTATTTAACTTATACATGAATATCGATATGTGCTACGTACTCACATGATTTTCTTAATACATGTACATGTACATGTATGTGATTAATGCAGCATGTACGTACGTATGTACGTATTTTCTTATTATATAATTTTGGACCAGGCGTTATTTTTTGGTGACAATAAACTATTGCGATATTGTTTAAAATTCTACAAACTCCTTAATTAAGAAGTAATACAAAATTTAATCACAAATATCATAGAGTAAACCTTTCCTAATCATATTTGTGAATTAAATCTTGTAGTTAAAAGGTTTATAGAATTTAAAATATACAGTTTAAATATGACCTGCACCGTTCTTTTGGCCTTTTAGCAGCAAATATCGTCGGGGTGGATTAATTAAATGGGATTTACACCGTTTGAAGGACTAACTATTGTGACTATTTGTATAAACAGTAATTGATGCTATGATCCAATCAACAAACGCTTCTACTCATTTGATTCAAGCAAGTACATGTATAAGGAAAGATCTTGAAAGACGAAATTTAGGAATGACACTGAGCTAGTGTATAAACTTACAATTGACGAGTAGGGTGTGTTTATAAATATTTAGTTTGTTACGACGAAAAAGATATTTAAATGCTGTGTTATCTAATACTCAGTGCACTTGTATTTATTGGAATTGTTAGCGTTTGATATTTGATTTGATAGTTTAGTAACCTTCTTTGATTGAATTTAAACGATTGTACTTGGGGGTTAGCGTGCTAATAATTAAATAAATCCGGATAAATGATTATCAGATTCGAGTCGATTCACGATCTAATTAATTAAAACCTATATACCGTTAATCATACGAATATCAATTTTTGCCAACTACTGCATTGAAAAACAATTCATCGATCAATTATTCCTATTCCGGATTGTTAAGTAAATATCTTTGACAATCACAATGCAACTTTGTTGTCTACATGGTCATAAGACAAGTAGCCCATATGAGAATACAAATTAAATTTGTTCAATTTGATTTGTATGATGTAATTTGAAAACGTGTTTCAATTAAATGATCAGACTCGACCACCAAACCAATACATATACAGTATTATGAAATTGAACAGGCTTATCAATAATTAGAATTTGCTTGTAGCAATGGATCTCATAATTTAAAGACCATTTTTGGCTCTAAAGTAAAAAAATAATCTTTCTTGACCTCCACGTGTCAATACATATTAAAATCTTGCATACATGTACATGGTCATACGCAAATAGACGGGAGTTCAAATAAGCTATTGGGTATCTTTATCTTTTATCCTAATCAACAAGGATCAGTTCTAGACGAACATGCATACTTTTTGAAGAAAATCATTACTCGATAGTTCTTTGTCATATGTTGAATAAGTTTCAGTGGAACTAACGATTTCGAGATTTATCTTTTGGTCGAAGAATATCGATATCGATATGCATTGTACATGTATATTGATATACGTATTTGAACAATCAATCTTTCTAATTTTATGGGAATTGACTTACGCAGCTGTTTCGTGTTCTTTACTAGTAAAATAAAACTTGCATTTTAATTCATACATTGCATGCATGTTGTCTGTCTTAAAAAGCTGAATAATCAATAATAATAAATAAATAATAAATAAATGATAAATAATGATATATTAAACAAGAAAAGTGCCTATTTCCATATTCTCCTGCGTCAAAATACGATTGGGGAAACATCCATTCTGCGCTACATCTTTGAAAAACGGCAAAGGTAAACTAACTGATAATTGATGGAATCTCACAAAATAAACGACCTGACAACGGCTACAGTTTCGGCGTACAATTTTAGGTCAGGTTATTGATTTTTTTTACCACGCATTCATGAAAAGTTACGAGAATGAAAAAAACGCCAAATTTTTCAAGTTGTTACATAACATATATGCAAACTGGCTGAACAGGGCGCTAGTATCACTATTATATCACACAGTTGCTGGAACCCTCTATGTAATCACCTAAATTTATATTAGGTTACTTTTAATCGATTCTATGTACAATACGAGAATATGACACGGGTAACTATAAACTATAAAATAACTTTATACATGTAATATACACGTAGTCGGAAAAGGCGCGGTATTTGTTTACTTGTTTATCACAATTTACGCGTGCACGCACGAGCGCTAAATCTCCTGATTTCCCTCATATCGATATTTGGTGAAATGAATTAAACACATGCGACATATTTATTGTCTTTTATTATGTTTGTGAATGATGATGCAAAGAATTATATACAAAAAAAACAAGAACCGAAAGAACTAGAACATTTTACACACGGAGAAACTAATCATGGAACAAAAATAATGTACAAAGAATTGTGATGGTTTCCTTGCTTGTAAGAATGATGTATGCAAAAAAAAAGAGATATGCGAGAAATAAAGAAATAGATGGAAATAATACATTTTCGGAAGTAGAACAGAATCGTTGGCGTCAATTTGAATGAAGTATGAACAGTTGAATTGATGAAGTATAAATCACGAATTATGAAAGTGAAAGAATAACACGATATGAATTATTGTTATCATAGTGATATGATTTCAAAGAAAAGCGTAGCGTATTATGTTTTGTTCATATTTGAATATATAAAAATATACTTCTATAAACGCCAAAAGCGATTTTACTTATCAGTATTGTAAATTATAAAAATATTGGTGTCTCGAAAGTAAATCTTAAAGCATATAAAGGGAGCTTATGGATAACTGTTGTGTATTGTATATTCTAATCGATTTTGTACATGATATATAAACTTCTATTGTCGTTATAGAAATTGTTTGTCTGCTTTATTTTTCGTTTCTAAAAGTAAAATCCGCTGTCGCTTCGTTCAATGTATTCGCTGCGACAAATTTTTCGTATCAAAAATCCATTCTTCAAATGAATCACCACCAATAATTTCCCTCGTTCCATCGCCATTGCTAATATATTTCACAATCCAGTCATCCCATAAAGATTCTTCGGATAATTGACTAATATTCGAGGACGTTGATTCATTGCTGATTGTTCGTGTGTGTTGTCGTGATCGATTGCTATTATGAAATCCTCGCGAGGTTCCATTTGTTTTATAAAAGCCAAAATCTGACGAAGACGACGACGACGAAGTTCTATAACTTTGAATACTTGTTTCACGTGATCGTAAGGGTGAATACAATGATGTTGCTGCTGGTAATGTATCCCAAGGTTTTAATTCCAAATTATAAACTAATTTATCTTGAGTGTGTGAAACTGTCACGTGTGCTGCTGTTAATAGTTCCGTTGATAGTGTCGAAACTGCAATATCTCTAGGCTGTTGTGAATTGCTGTTGTCGTCGTCGTCTGAATATCTAGATTTCCCTTTATTGATATTTCGTTGGCAAACACTTTGTTTATACCATAATGAATAAAAGTTCGCCATTTTCTATTAATCTATTTAAATTTCTATACAAACAAAAAGCAAAGGTAAAGGTAAAGTAAAGGTAAAGGTAAAGGTAAAAGTAAAAGTAAAGGTAAAGGTAAAAGAAAGGTCGTCGAAAACCTCTTTTTATATAGAATTTTTTTGTGATGAAGAAAAAATAATCTTTTTTGATCACTAATATAAATATACATGTATTTTATAGTTTAATATTTATTTATCTTTTATTTATCTGACGAGATTTACAAGAAAGAAACATGATAGTGACACCTGCATTTCAAGTCATCTGGCCTGTTTCTACGCATTAAAGTAAACTGGTTGCTGGTCATCCACCGCGCATCCTAATAGTATCGGTATAAATCAATCACGTATGCGATGACAAAAACATGATTGGACTCGATATTAATATTTACCAACTCTTCTTTCTTTTATCTTCAAATTGAAAGATTCTCGATTTATTTGATTAATTGTAAAAAACGCCGAGACAAGTGCCTAATGATGGATGGCGATCATATTAATTGTAAGAGACTAAAGTAGTCTGAAAAGTCATGGTGGTACCCGGTCATTATGTTATCTTATATACATTATATATATAGAAAGGACTGAATGATTAATTCGATCAATCGATCGAATGTAAATCGAATCGATCATCGTTATCATTATGAGAAATGAAATTAGTGACCTAATCTCATTGGTCTCCACATTTAAAGTTGATTGGTTAAGAATACGATAAGCCTACTACGGAAATATAATATAACGTGATTGGTTCATTCATCGTGTCACAAAACATTGCCATTCGAAGTACTAAAAATGAGTTGTGTAAATTTATCACGAAAATCGAGATTTTTTTGGCGTTTTTTTTGTTTTCGATATCTTGTGTCTTTTTCGCATTTACATGACGTCGAATTTTATCATATCGGATAAGTGGGATTTAACTTTAGTCACAATGGGTAATACAAGAAAAAAAATCAGCCTCGAGCACATCATTGCTACAAATTCCGCATTTTTGAGAAATTGCCATGTTTTTTTTCCTTTATTTACTATCATAACATGCCAAATTTCAGTCTATCGCTATGCACGTATTGGTATTTATAAACTTTTTGCATACACTCAACTCAGCCCTATACTATACTTAGAATGTCAATCAACAAAAAAACAAAATCAGATTTTCATCCTTTTACGTTTAGTATAGGAATTTGCGATATATACCGATACAGTCAGAACTCTATTTAATCAGTAGGTCGCGCAATTTGACACCATATGTTTTTGGGCAAAATCCATTCTCATTAAATCGCTTTCAATTGGTCATCGCTAAATCGAGTTCTGACTGTATTGTAGAATTGATTTAACTTTAATAAATTACGTAAGTTACAAGTGAACACCGAGAATATTGACTCAATTTAAGTGATATATATTATAGAGATAATCGTAATGAGCCATTAATTTAATTGGAGAATTCGTCTATTCCGCAGATAAATAGTTGTTTTTATTATTTTACGCCGCCGTAGCAGTAGCGGTAGTTTTACTTTGTGGTACCGCCAGAAAATGACATCTATCTAATTCTACTTTCTTAAGCTGTTAGATGATCTTTTTCTCGCGCACAGACTATCACGAAAATAATTCGTCTGTAACGGTAAACGAATGAAAAACATTACTGCAGTGTACTTAAACTTGAAGAATATATTCGGGGGTTAGCTAAAGCCTGGTAACACGTGTAATCCATCCAATAGGGGTGCGTAAATTTTTGTCAATCGCCAATGAGAATGTAAAAATTTTTGATCAACCCGGCAAAACAAATCCGACACAAGATATGAAAAATGCGAGAAATGTGAATATTACAAGAAAACCGATGCTTAAACCTGTATTGGAATACTAATTAAAAATGTTAGGAAGGCGATTTTATATATAACTTTGTACCCTAATCCTAACCCTTACCCTTACCCTAGCCTTATCGGTTGCACGCGGAAAATTTAGAGGAACAGAGTCACATGTCCACCAGGCTTTAGCCAACTCCTATATTCGGAACGTGAAAACCTTATACATTATCTTAATATAAGTGTACACTAGTCCAAATTTTATATTTCAGTTGCGACATTGAGCATTGATGGCTGCTGAACCTACCAATCAAATGTTGAATCACAACTGGAATGACGCAACGATTCAGAAATATAAATTTGGACTAGTGACTGATTTTTTAGTAGCACTTAATATTTTGTTGTGGTATTTATTGTATCAATTTAAATAAGTGTATCCATAATATATTAACCGGATCAAAGGATACGTACGTATGCACAAGAGACCAGATTCGATTATCGTATCATTACATTGAAAAAATGCTTGCATTATAGATAGATAGCTGTCAACAAAGATCAGATGAAAGTTGAGTTTAGTCGAGATTAATACATGTACTATCTTATCTTACTTGTTTTTAAATCATCGTGTCGTGTTCAAATGTATTTTTTAACTTAAAGATAAGATAACAAATAAATAAAATTAAATAGTTTGCAGGAAACCAGACAATCCTTTACATTTTAATAAGTGGAAGGTCACAATGATACTTGTTTACGAACTTGTTTCTTTCCAATTATGTAGTAATTAATCCGCAAAAAAAAGTTCGAACATATTTTATTTTATAATTATGCACAAAGAAACACTTGAAAGCCACGCTGCAATCTCTTGTTCCTATTTTGATTCTATTAGCTCGATTAAATAAATTGATAAATATTTAACTACACAAAAATTTATTTTGAAATTCCTTTAAGTAGGGTATTATGCTCTAAAAATCAATACACTATATTCTCTTTTCATGTCAACGCAGACTTGAATGCGGTTTGACATGCTAAAATATATAAGTACTATACCTATAGTATTATTTCGATTTTTTTTCTCCACAATTTTTACTTTACTAGATAATTTATATAGTTTCAATACAATTTTTAAGCTAACCATTTTTTCTTAATGGATGAAATAAAATTTTATGTAATCGCGTATCAAAATGATGCCCTTGAACTTTGTGTTACGATTATCAGATACGTATTATCGTTATCGTTATAGAGTTTCTTTATTAAAAAAAGGCTTACCATATGGTAAAAATTCGTCCGTCATTACTTTCCGCCGGAACTGTTGTATTTTTTCACAATGGAGATCCCGGTTATCAATTACGAAAAAAAATTAAAATTACATTTTGGGCGAGGACTGCACCAACTTGGAATGCTTCGTCAAACCATTAAAGCATTATTTTTTTTTGAAGAAACTTTATTAACTATAAATCTGCAAGTATACCTATTTATATAAAATTTTGCCTAACTATAAAATACTGTATCGGTATACCTAAGAAAGAATAATAAAAAGTTTCAAATATTGATACAGTAATATCGATATAGTGCACTAATCGTATGGTGCGTACTATCTATGTCATCAATAAATATATTAAAGTTCTATAACTTCTTAACATGTAAAGACACAAAGTATTTATGTTATTACAGTAGTACATATCACGATTTTGATTTAAAAAAGGTTTAGTTTAAAAAATTGTATTAAAAGCTATCGCTATATAAATTATTTAGCAAAGTAAAAATTGTGGGGAAAAAGTCGAAATAATATTTTTGCTGCATTCAAGCCTACGTTGGCATGGAAGGAGAATATATCATGTGTCAGTTTTTTAAGAGCATAATGCCCTACTTGGAGGCATTTCAAAATTAAAATTTTTCGTGTGATTGTTTTAAAAGTTACTTTTTTTTTAAAAAAAAACCAACCGTCATGGAACTGTACATAATAAATCCTCCTTTTCTTCTGGATGTTTGCACTGGATAAAAAGAAGATATATCTATAACTTATTTTTTTGTGGAATAAGTATTCTTAGATTAATACTTTCAATTTTATGATTATTTGTATACAAAAATTCAATGTGCACATTATTTTGGCTTAATGATATTTCAAGTATCTTTGATATCAAAATTCGACGTGGAAAATTGAAACACGTATGTATATCATCGAGTTACAGTATAATCATCACAACTATCACCATATGGTGAAGTCGAAAAGATGTTGACATTGAGTCTAAAAACTTCTAAAAATATCTTCAGAGTTGGGCACTGGACCAACTGTGCATTTAATAACTTTTCATAATTGTTGATTCATCTGTTGAAACTTTACTTGATGCGAGTAAAAATTTTTAGAAAAAGGATCTAATTACTTTACTTAGATACCCTCAAAATACATTCGAATCCTAACATTTGAGACGTAACATAAGAAACTTGTCGAATTTAAAACATACAATAATGATATTGCTATTGATGAGTTGGATATAACGATAACAATAAGTGAAAAAATAATCATTTGAAGCGAATATTTTAGATTGCTTTAATACTTGAATATTTGATATTAGCTATTATCTATCGCTATGTCGATTTCATTTCCCAACCTGCCTGGTTCTTATAGAGGCTGACTGCAACAGTATTATAATTTTCCCCATAATCCAGCCATCTCAACATTATCGCTTCCATCACCACTTCCCTGCAATATAACCAGTTCTCAATAATCCATTTAGGCGATGACAACACCATAAAAATCAGACCACAAATTACAAAACCACATTCACTTATCACAGTCCATTTTCTAAATTCATATTGAATAGACGGTTGATATAGAAAGCAGAAATAGCAATGATAAAATTCTGTTCTGTGATTAAAATGCACCAAATTGTGATGGATACTTTTTCAGTGTTCGCGCTGTGTCGATAAAAGACTGTTATCACTGTTTGTGGTAAACAATGAAGACGAAAGATAAACTGTGATAGTAAAGCGAAAATTTGCAGTCTGCGTAAACACTACTACAAAAATTCTGATTAAATATTGTGAACAGAAATGTGATTCTCAACCATCTAGGTGCTGAAGCCACTGACTGTGCAAATTTTGTGCATTTTGATATGTTCTATATAACATGTATCTTCCGCTTTACCAGCTCAGCCATCCATTGAAAGCTTCAAGCTTATTAGCTGTCAAATTCACAAAGCTCGTCAGCCAATCACTAAATTGCTCTGATCACTAGGCTTGTTGTAGTTTCGCTTCTCTCAAACAATGTTAACTTGACAAGTTGACGAAGCATGGTTGATTTCGAATGAGGTTGTGCGGCACCATATTCCAAAAATAAAAAATTTTTCGTTTGCAATGAAGCATTGTATAAGTATGTGCGCATATCTGTCGGCATCCATGGGGGAAAGGGTAAAAAAATGATAAAAAACGCGTAAACTCATCAGATAATAAGATGTTAATGAAAATAAATTTTCATCTGATTAATTTTTCTCCAAAAGTTTAAACAAGTATTTATTATTTACAGTTTTTAGTACCTGTTTACAATAGCATAATGGCTCGATTAAAATTGAGTGCACAAAAACAAGGGTCACAGTTAATGATACTTGACGATGATGAAACCTTTCTAGCCATGGCAAAAAAAAGGGTCGGATCATGTGATATTTGTGTATGTCCGGAAAAATTCTATGGTAATAGAGGTTATTGTTAAAGATTAATTTAAAGGTTAGGATTAGAGTTGGGGCTAGAGCTGGAATCAAGCTTATATGTAAAATTTCTTCCCGACTCTTTTTTTAGTGTACCAAGCTGGATTTAGGCATCTGTTTCCCGTATTTTTTGCTTTTTTCATTTTCTTGCGTCGGATTTGTTTTGTCGGGCTGATCAAAATTTACGCATTTTTATTGGTTTGTGCCACCATCCGACCCTTTTTTTTTTGCCATGGCTAGGGTACTACCGTAAAGCGCTCTGTATGGTATCCCCCTTTGTATAAAATTTAAACCTCAATTTAACCTCAAGGCTGTCAAACCAGTGAATTTTTTAAAAAATCGCATAGTGAAATCTAATTTAATTATTTACAGAAAAAATAATTGAACTAAATTGTGTTCAAATTTTTACAAGGGGGGATACTATACAGAGCGCTTTACGGTATGTACTTTTAAAATTCGGAATAGTATTTGTACATGTGATTTTAGCTATTATTTTGATTGGTCAGAAGGTCTCGTCACAGGTTTCATCAATTGTCATGTGATTTCAGCTATTATTTTGATTGGTGAGAAGGTTTCGTCACTAGTTTCGTCATCATGAAAACTGTTTCGTCAGGTATCATTAGTCGCAGTATTTTAAATGAAACATTGCCGATTGTAGTATTGAGAGATCCTCTCGCGAGTGATCCTTTTAGATGCTTATCCGTTGAGCAGAAGGGAAACGAAGTCATTTTGCCACTAACGGTGGTGGTGGTGGTTCTGTTGGATTTGATTGTTGCAAAAGAAATCCATTCAAAAGATGAAAGTTCACTTTATAGTCGATTATCCGCTGATTTTTCGTTGTTGGTATAACAAGAATCACAAAGCAAAGTGCCAAGTAGGTAAAGAGACGGGAGAATCGGAAACAATCACCAGCAAAATGGCTTTCCACGTAAGGTTATTTATTCCAGTTTTGCCAAGTATGCCAATGAGGAGGTAAAGAGTGATTGAATTGGTGTGGAGAAAGATGGGGAATAAAAATGGGGGGAGGAGGTGCCAAAAAAAGTTCTAAAATTTTTGAGGTAAACCAATAAACAAACATCAAAAGGATGCGATATTGAACCAAGATGGAAAACCTTGATTATAAATTAGTATAAAATTATATTATTTTTCTCTCTTTTCTGAAATTACTAAATGGCGGAAGAAACATTAGGAGAAACTCTTTATTTTCATTAACATAACAGAAATGCGCATTTAAGATTAGGAAAAAAATATCTAAGATTTTATTATATCGTTTTGATATCAATGTTGTATTATTGTTGATGTCATAGTTATCTTTATTGTATTATATCATTCTTTTTTTTCTATGGTGCATAACATCTAAAGTCATCAAACATTTGTATTTTATAAAATGGATAAACTTCTTTACTAAGAAGTAAATACAAAATTTAATCC
>CAJVPL010001304.1:0-14885 GCA_910591945.1 Ambispora gerdemannii | reverse complement strand
TCATTAAGATATCAGAAGTTTCCCTTTGAATATTCCTTAAATTTTATAAATATCTTTGAGTATTTCGAAAGTCCCATTAAAATAGTAACAATATTCTAAAATTTCAATTTACACAAAAGATTTAATAATTATTTTAATAATGCTTTCAAAATAATACTTTTGAGATTTTAATTCATAGAGAGAGCATCAAACTTTTGTTATCATTTTAATTAACTTTCAAAATACTCAAAGATATTTATAAAATTTAAGAAATATTCAAAGAAAAACTTCCAATATTTTAATGATAATTCAAAGTATTAATAATACTTTATAACTATTAGACTGAATATGAATAAATACTAAAAGTACTAATAATAGAATCATTTAAAGATTAGTAATAATTATATTTTTTTAAATACAATAATCTAAATTGCTAAAAAGAGTTCTCAAAATTTCAGAATCAAAATTATAAAAACTATAATATTTATATTATTAGCAATACGAGATCAAAGATAAATAATATATTATTAGCAATACAATATTAAAGATGAGTTTATGAGTAATATATTATCAATAATATAATCTCAAAGACAAATTTGTGAATTATAATAATAATTTCTTTATTTAATATAATTATTCAATAGGTTTTGTTACAAACATGTTTAAATAATCTAGTATTAAGATGATAACTTTTATAGCACTTTTGGTAATCTTGCTTAAGCTACTATAATATTAATTCAAAATCTATATAATACTTATAATAATAGTGCTGAAGTGATTATACAAGAAACAAGAATACTTTGTTAAAGAGGTATAGAGAAGAGTTTGCACTTGATTACTTACTCTATATAAAGTGCAAACTTTGCTTATTTGAATGATCAAAACTATATAATAACTAGTTATAAGATGATAATTAAGAATATTACTATCAAAAAACTTGTTTTAATTTAATTCTAATAGCTATGATATATATTGCTTTTATACAAATTCAAACTATAATTCATTAGCTATACAAATTCATATTCATTAGTTTATTTCAATTCTATTAGTTCTATACAATCAAACATCTTTATAGTCACTACTCTTGAAAAAACAAAATTTGGTGACTATAAAGAGAATGTGATTATAAAGAGATTTTTTTACTATATTTATATATAAATAGAAAAGCAAAATAGGATGACTATAAAGGGATGTAACTATAAATAGGTGTGACTATAGAGAGATTTAACTGTATTTACTTATTTATTCACTTGTTCACTTGTTTATTTACTTGTTTGTTTATTTGCTTGCTTATTCATTTGCTCATCTCATGTAATTAGATTATTCCAATAAGATATAAGATAATTATAATCTAATAATATTAAGTATAAATAATTCAATAAATTATTTGATCAAAGTTTGTTATACAACAATATTACAAATAAAATTAGTAAAACATTAATATTATATTAAATAAATTAAATAAACTAATAATCAAAGATAAATTAATAATCAAATTTAAATAGATTAATAATTAAAAATCAAGAATTAAAAATCAATAAAATATAATAATTAATAAAAATTGTATAATAATAAATAAAGTGATTAGTGATTTATAATATCACTAGATGTAAATAAAAGATAATTAAAAATAAATAGATAAATAAATAAATAAATATTTATAAATAGAAATTGATTAAATATTACTTAAAGTTTAATAATATTTTATATTAGATGATCAAGAAAAATAGTGAATAGTGATAATATCAATAATTATCAATTATTATTGAATTCTTTATCTGGAATTTTGAATGCATTTTGTATATTAAAAAAAAGAATTCATTTTTTTATCCAGAGTGAGATAAGAAGTATTCATTGGAAATAGTCAAAACAATAATAATGATAATAGTAAAGATAATAGAGTTAATAATAAAATTAATGATGAAGTTGAAAAAGGATATGATAATAAAAATAATGATAAATATGATAATAAAGATAATGATAAATGTGATGATAAATATGATAGTGAATATGATAGTGATTAATAATTCTTATTAGTATTATATTAAAGAAAAAAATATAATTTTAATAAAATTTTATAAAATTATTTCTCTTTCAAACTCAATATAATAACTTCTAACAAATTTACTAATTTAAATTTGACAAAGAAAAATTCAAGATTGCTAATAATATTTATATTTGCTTTTTGTATCTTGTAATAGAACATAATAGTAATTACAATATATACAAATATATGATAATAATTATAAATATGTACAAAATGATATGATCAATTACCAAAATATATGTAACCCTTCACATGTAACAAGTCATATATATATATAGATGATGCAACTTGTAACTAGGTACTACTCCACTTTAATAGTATTTCATTTTTAAATATTAGTAATAGATTATAATCACAAATAAATATTATCTTCTAATAATAAAATAGCATATATTATAATTGGATAATAAATTTAGATTATAACATTAGAGATAGATTATAATTATTCATATAATATTGACTTTTAATAATAGAATAATATATATTATAATTAAAATAATAAATTTAAATTATTACAAATTGATAATTATTAATTAAATTATATAAATAGTACCAAAACTCTAACAAATAATATTATAATAATTTATATATAAAATAAATTATTTAAAATTGAGCCATTTTAAGATATAATAATTTGATTACTATCTAATATCTCTTTACTAAATAATATAAATGATAATATTTTTAAATAATTCTAATTGATTATAATTAAAAAATTGAGTTTTTAAAATTGAACTAAATACTTACAATAATAATAATTAAATTTAAGAGACAAAAATTCAGTTATTAACTAATTAAAATAAAATAAATGTCATATAATTTTATAAATTAAACTAATAAATGATAACAATTTCAAATGATAGAAACAATATAAAAATTAATTAAGAAAAAAATATTTAGCAAAATATAGAAATAATTTTTTGGTTAATTTCTATTATAAAAATAAAATAATATAGGAGCTTAGTAAAAGAATAATAAAATAAATTCAATTAGTTTGCAATATATTATTTTATATAAATACATATTATATCAATCAAATAAATATAATATATCAACAAACTAATAATTAATATCAATTAAGATTATATTATCCAAAATAAAACTGATTTTTAATAATATTCAATTGGAAACAAATTTTTAATAATACCTATTGACAATTAATTATCAATATTCTCACCAATCAATATTTAACATAATTATATTCAAATACTAATTATACACATTGACAATAGATTACAAATCACTTCAATTGGTAATTAATTATCAACTAATTAATATTGATTATAATTACAAATAATTGCAAACTATTCTTGTTGATAATCAATTATCAACCATGTTTATTAACAATCAAACATCAACAGCTCACTAATTAGCAATTATAATTGCAATCAATTATAATTAATTTTCACTGATAATTGATTAACTATCTTATATATTGGCAATCAATTTTCAACACTCTCACCAATTGATATCAATTGTGATTGCAATTGATTGCAAATGAAACTTATTGATAATTAATTGCTGACAATTTCTATTGGCAGTCAATCATCAATACATCATCATTTTCTATCACTAGCAATCAATTGCTAATAATATTTTTGATTGCAATCAATTGTTAACAATTATAATTAATTATAATTACTGACAATCAATTGTAATCCCTATTAATAGTAAACAATAAGAGTGTTGATAATTGATTGTTAATGGGCATGATTATAAATCAATTGTCAACAGGTATAAAAATTTTCTAATGACAGCTGCTACTTGGTTCAATCAAAGGGTTATTAACAATGTTCTCTACCAAATTTAAATTTTCAATATTTTATTAGTCATTTTTAATTATCAATACATGCTGTAATTCTTCTAAGTATTAATTAATATAAACTTGAAGTGTACTTAAATATATATTCTTCTTTTGATCACTTCACTTTGCAAAATAAGCACAAAAATTTACTAATAAAAATAATTATGAAAAAAATGTAACTGAAACTGAAAGCTATTGACTAATAAAAATATGTGTGTGCTTTTGAAAATATAAAAAAAGATTTCAAATACTTATTTGAGAAGAGTGTATCATTAGTATAGTACTATATAATTCTTAATCATCTATATTGTCAATTCTGTGACTTTTGATCATTGACTTGTGGATGCATTTATTTTCTAAATCTTCACCAACTGTTTCAATCACATAATCAAATATCATATAGTATAATTTAAGAAATTGTGAGTCTAAATAAGTGCATTTGTAGCAACAAAGGAGTTTTCTAATAATAACCGTTTAATCATGTGGATCGTGTTCCTACTTTTTATCCAAGAAATTTATGGAAATGATTTTAACTGAAAAACATGGCGCGCTCCAATTTCTTGTAAAAGTCATCTAATTATTAGAATTACCGAGATCTAACTTGAGCTTGGACATAATTTTTTGATAATCTAAATTCATGCAATTATTTTCCTGCAAATCTTCTTGCAATGCCGGTTTACAATCATTGTACTCATTTGCTAATTTTTTGTGCAACTTTTCAAAGAACCAGCACATTAAACTATTGAATTGAGTGTCGGCATGGGTGGCAAAAATCCAATCATCAAAATGTTTGCTCTTTGCATCGCTCCATTTCATCCCATTCTGATTATCTCCAAAATAGACCATAGTATCATCAAGGGTTTTATGACATGGCATTGCTAATAAATGTTCTGTGTTTTTGTCTTTCGTTCCTCTTAAACCACTCGGCTGGTGACATGTATGATGTCTTCTTGTATCGTCCATATTCTCATTATGTGCACGTCCTCCCCAGCATAGAGCTCCACACCAATAACAGTGTGTCGTGCATCCGAGTCTTTTCATTACATCATCATCATCAGATAGCTTTTGAAATAATACAGGGCTAAATTGAACAGTATTCCTTTGAGCTTCTAAGCTCCTCATCATGGTGTCACGTAACATATCTAAGTCCGATTCAGTCATTTCACTTGTATCTTGTCCCATTTCATATTCAACCCCTCCAACTTGAGCCAAATAATGTTTAACAAAGTTTTTAATTTCCTCGATATTTTGATATTTACGAACACTGGTAATGACGTGCTCAGATTCGGTTTCAAAAATTTCTTCATATTTTCCTTGTGCTTGATTGGGATATTCATCAATAATCTGTTTGAACCACTTGTCTATTTGGTGATTAGGACGCTTGAAGTGAGCGATTGCATTAGCAGTTTCTCCATTTTGAACTTCCTCGGCCAATTTCTCAAAGTACTTGAGTCGTACTTGTTCACTGTTTGTTGTCCAACTCAAATTAAGCACTGCATATTTTTTTTCATAATTTCCTGCGTTAACTGCTTTCAGTTTGATTGCCTGAAGTAGACAATTAGCAATAATTGTTCCTTCGGAAGCAAATGAGAAACCATATAAAAGTCGATGATTAATCAATGTTTTGTATTCATGCTGCCTTTGTTCAAGTATAACAATTGGGTTGTTTTTCTCATCCCATTTCTTTTGGGCTTTCTCCATTTCTTCGTGAAACTTTCCCAGAGCAAACAAATGAGCGTCCCATATGGAGAAAGGTAAATCTTTAACATTCCGTTTGAATTTATTCGTTATTGTTTCATTTATTTTGTTTTTCAGTTCACGTACCATTCCGGTCTCAAAATGATCTCTATTTTTTTCTCTCAGCATAACTCGCCCAAGCACCGAGAGTGTTTCCTCAAGCATCGAGATTTCTCTTTCGTACTTCTTGCCTGAAGAAAAATAATATTTAATAATGTCTTTTTTGTTTTCGACATTTAACGTTTGTGGTATTTTATTATCTTGAAATCGACGACAAAAATCAGCTACATTTTCATACTCTATTTCCAGTTCTTTACTGATTTTTCTTTTAACTGGTAAAACGTTCTCTTTAGAGCGTGCAAGTTCTTGAAGAGACTTCCAAATCTCGTCAGCGATAGTTTTTCTTTGTGTCTCATTAAATTTGCTTGCTGGTTGTTTTTCTAATTCTTCTTTCAGACGACATGTGATTACGTTCATGAACTCTGTTGTACAACCTTTACTCATTAAGATAGCATCAAACATCTGCATGAGTGTTATCTTCGTAGATTCGCGGGTATGTATGACATAATGATTGATTGTGTTCAGCGTATCAGTTTTACTATCTTTACCTTCAACATAGTTTTTCAAAGAATTCCATTCTGATCGTGCTTTTTCACATTCCTGACAATCATGAATTGGACAATTATTAGGAATGTTTAAATTTTCCAAGATGCTCGTTTCGCAAGCATTACGTAGGCCGTCCTGGTTGTTTTTCTCCAGCCAATTTTCTATCTTTAAACGGATATTCATTGAAGATTGCTCTGCATGAACCCTAAATGCCAAATCAATTTTCTCTTTAACTTTTGTAATTCTCTCTCCCCGTTCAATAAATTCATACATTTCCTTTACATTTTTAAATTGGACAGCAAACTGCTCATGCGATACAGATTCCCAATAACTTTGGACTAGCTTATGCCATTGCTTGAACTCGATCTTGTTATGTGAATGCTTACAAGCATCGAGTATATCCTTGTATAGTTTGGTGATATCTTCATGGTATTGTTCAGAAGGAGGCGCATAGGCACTTGCACCATTTTTGAACGGGTGAAATTGTTTGAGAAGTTCGCCTTTTTGTATTCGATCAGACAGATTTTTCAAACATTTTGAATTTGCAATTCCCATTTCAACATCTTTTTTGTCTGCAATCTCTAACGCATTCTGAAGGGCTTTACAAAATTGATCTACACCACCGACTGTTTTCCCCGTATCTCTTTCTGTAAGATGTTGTACCATAAAGATATCTGGAGCCATTTCAGCCTTTTCCAGACGTGCCATTGCTACAATCGCAATTTGCAAGATTTCGGTCAAGTCTCGCATATACTCTCCAAGGACATTAATGAGTGTCAAGTTACTAACACCCATTGCAAAGGTTGCAAGTAGACGATCTTTGCGTTCTGCTTCTGGATCATTGACTTTCTCTGGAGCACCAAGACCCTCTGTATCGATCAGTAAGATCGCATCTACATTAAGTTCGTCATAAAGCTTTTTCTCCAAGAACACTAACCTCATAAAAAGACCTCGAGTGCACCGACCAACTGACACTGCAAACTTGCAAGCGAAAAGAGCATTCAAAAGAGTAGACTTTCCAGATGACTGAAGCCCAAGTATGGAAATTATAAATACCCGCAGCTTAGGGAATCTTTTAGTGACTTTGTTGCAAATCGCTGCCAGCCAAGCACCTGACATATTTCCAGCGTCGCCATCAAGTAATTCGATGGCGTGACCGTTAATAAGCAATTCAGCATAAAGTTCTGGAAAATCCAGAACACTTTGGTTAGTTTGGCTCGGATTTGTAAGGGCGATTTCATATATTTGTCCTAATTCACGGAAGAAATGTTCTAGTCCTAAACTCATGCTATCAACCTTATCTAAAGCTTTTTTTATTTCATCCTTAATGAATCTTTCTTGAGACAGATTTTTCTTTGATAGCCCAGTTTTTCGCCATAATTCCTCTTTCAACAATATAACTTCTTTTCGAGCTTTTGATGATTCTTCTGATGAGATTTGATAAAGGTCTCTGTCCAAATGAGCCATTGCTTTTCCTTTTTTTTCAAGCGGTAAATGCAAAACAATTCCGAAAAGCTTTATTAATTTTTGTAAGTCAGCATTATTCTTCCATAGCTCGAAGCCATCCTGATTTGTCAAACGTTTTTGAAGCTGCATTATTTGTTTAGTGTTAAGACATGTTTTATTTCTCACAAAATCTATTACGCGTTGCGACTCTGCACAATCAATTCCTTCAGCTAATCTCAATGACTTTCCCGTTGTAATCTTTTCTAAGTTGATTTTCGTGGAATCAAATTTAAGGGCCTCTTGAATCATCAAGCGTACTTTTCCTAATGTTTCATCTTTCATTAAATCTCGAGTTTCTATGATAATATTATCTGACTCGGTATCAACGGGATCTACCATGGCGTAGACAAGCTTTTCCGAGCATAGGATCTCGGTAAATTGATCCCATTTTTCTTCTTTACAGTCTGGCATTATGAAGACCAAGAAACACGATGCAAATTGCTGTAGCCACCGAACTTGTTCAGAATATTTTAAGGCATCACCATGTAAATTTGCTAATAATACAATCTCTGTAGTTCCATTTTCATAGTAGGGTTGCATGACAGATTTCCATAGACCAGCACTGCAAGTTTCTTGAATAAACCAAGTTAATTCAACACTTCCAGAAAGTGTGTGCGGTTTGCCTCGTGATGCGCCAGGCTCACCACTAGAAGAAAACATGTGTTCTGTTGCCATTAGCTGATTCAATATAGAACTTTTTCCCGGTGCTTTTTGGTTTTCTCCAAGTCGAACAGCGACAAGTAATCTAAATGGGCTTCTGAAGAGATGGTTTTCAACAATTGTTCCAGGTTTTGATTCCCATTTGATTATGGGGCCGGTAAGAAGGGGGAGCATTAATTTATATTCGTTCTCATGCTCCATATCTGGAATCACAAGAGGAAGTGCCATTGGAAATTTGGCCATTATACGTAAAATATCTTGAGCTACTATGCAATTAGCCGAGGTAAGTAATCCAACAATACAATCAATTCTAGCCAGCGAATTTTTCTTTGATTGAAGTGTATTCGAAGCTAGAGGCGGGCGGTTATTTGATTTTTGGCCAAACGGAGGTGTCGTTCTCACTGATTTTCCAAAAGGACCAGATTTAATATTAATATTTTTTCGTTCTACCATCATTAGAGCTGAGATATTATTTGCTGTAAGCGCGTAGCAACCCCACATTTTTACTTTTTGCATAAGATAAGGAAGAACTTGGTTCACGCAAGTGATTTGCTGAGTTGCATCAATTTTTGGTGTTGGAATAATCACGCATACTTTAACATAGTCTTTTGTTCCAATCATTGAGATTTTCTCACCCATTATTTGGTTCCAGCTTTCATGCACATTTAACACCTTTTTATCGTATTCACTGGAATTCTTATCGCTACTTTCGAAAAGATTGAATTTGGAAGTAATGGAAGTAACAGTTGACATCTTTGAGATTGTCTTACCCATTATTTGGTTCCAGCTTTTATCCGCATTTACCTGTTTGTCGTGTACATTGAAATTCGTATCGTTGCTTTCGAAAACAAGATTGAAATTGGCAGTTTTGGTTGGTTCAGTATCCAAATTCCTTTTCCATTGTACAAGTTTTTGAAGTGCATCGTTAATCGTTTGAGTATCCCAAAGTTCATTCAAATGCTTTTTTTCTTTATTCCAATAAATTAAAGCATCAGCAGACTCAAATGATTTTTCTAATTCTGCATTTTTTGAGAGGGAATTATCAATTAACGATCGGAATTCAACAGGTGCATGTATTTCTTTTCGGTTGACCATAAGCTTAAAAAACTTTATCGCTTCATCAATATTGTTCAATATTTTTGGCATTGTAATATTGTCATGCTCGAAAATTTTGTTCCGGTATTCGTTCAAGTGTTCTTGGATATCCTGCGGTACGTAACTCGGGCACGCTGTAATATTTGACTTTTGCAACAACGAAGCAACTCTTGGTATCGTAATTGGTGATTTACGGATCAAGTAAATAAATCTAGAATTCAACCAGAGTTTCTCGTAATATTCATTTTTAAATTGTTCGCTCGACAATAGATCAAAAAAATTCATAATAGCCTTTTCATCGTCGAAACCGCTTATATTTTTTAATTTTTGATGCAGCTTTTATAATCGAGGATCATAATTCAACTCTCCCAATTGTGAAACAAGTTCAGGTAAGAAACTGATCAATTCAGTAATCTTTTGCTGACAACTTTTGAACGGCTCTTGATTGAAAGGTAACCTTTTAATATATTTTTGAATAATGTTTTTGAAGACATTTGTGGAAAATTCGTAACTGGAAGGTTGATACAATTGTTTCAAAAGAGAAGCCATTTCTAGTACATGAAAAAAGTGTTCTTTAGCAAGGTTAATAGAGAGTTCGTTCAAAAGATTAATCATTTCCGAACATTGTAACTTGAAATCAGACTCTTTCCAATTCTCAATGCTTGTTCTTGTATTAACCGGACACTGCGGATCAATAGAAATGGAGTCGATAGCTTGCATGAAAATTTCTTTAGAATTTTCAGCCGCGATATTAATGTGAACTTGTTCAATTGTTTTCTTGGCGGATTCAACTTTTGCCAAAAATGGGTTTTTTGATTTCAACCATTTTTCGAGTCCAATGCAAAGCGATTCCCAGCTTTCTGTTCTACTTGCTCTTATGCCAAATTTTGATTCAGTTCTACACCATCCATGTTCTGTCAAAAGATCGATTAAGTCATTATGATTCCTGGCAACGATACAAGCAACTGATGAAATTATGTCCAAATCTTTTGTCGAAAGTGCACCGCGTACAATATCTAATGCGTCGGTCAAGCTTTGATCTGGAACTTGGTCAAATAAGGGTATTCCAAGATTTGCGGAATCTAATTTGTGGTCCTTGAATTGATTGACGATTTTAATCACTTCTACGGCAAAGCGAGCTCGATCAGGATAAAATGAATAACAAAGAGAGTCAGGAGACAAGACCGATA
This sequence comes from Ambispora gerdemannii, assembly GCA_910591945.1. Taxonomy (NCBI): domain Eukaryota; kingdom Fungi; phylum Glomeromycota; class Glomeromycetes; order Archaeosporales; family Ambisporaceae; genus Ambispora; species Ambispora gerdemannii. Next base: position 4,261 of record CAJVPL010001304.1, on the reverse strand, counting down.
AATCGGGATCAGCATTAGCTTCAAAGAGCTGAGTGAGAATTAAAAAATCTAGATTGTCTAAACAGACTGCCTTTACCTCCCCTTGATGAAAAACAAATAATAAGGGAGCTGCATACAAATTCTGAACACCTGAATTGCCAACAACCCATTCACATTCTGGAAAGACGTCGTATACATTGATATTTTTAATAGCATCCAGTGCAGTGTCCAATGCATCCAAAGAGATGAAAAACTTCCACTGAGTATCTTCACAGTGAACGCATCTAATCCGTTCAAGAGTTTCCATATATGAATGGGCAACATAGACGTTATCATCTTTTCGTAATATAGACACTAGATTGATTAAGTCTGATATGTTCTCAGGTTGAAGTGGCAATCGGACCCTGGAAAGTGATGCCTTTAGTGCGTAAAATCTGTTCTCAATAGATGTATTCGTTTCTACGGCAGCGCTTATAATTCCAAGGATTCGAGGGATTTCATTTGAAGAATAGATCTCTTTCCTTTCATAAATTTTGATTACCAATGAAAAATCATCTGAAATGCTTGGTAAAGCAACTCCAATTTCAATTCCAAGCTTTTGGAGAGCATTGCTGATATTGAATAGTCGCCGAAATGCACCATCAGGAGAATTTCCCTTAGTATACAATAGTATTTTGATATTACTTTCTGGATAAATCCATCGGTCAAGCACGTCTAAACTTGGAAAAAACGAAATTTTGGCTTTCATAATGATCGCGTCATTCTCACGTACATCAATGAGCTCGCGCTTCCCCATTGAGACAAAAGTCTCAATATTTGAGTATACATTCATTGCGCTGTACTCGCATTTATCAAAGTCATGCACAATTTGAAGAAGCTGTTCAGAATTACTTTCTGCTAGCTTGTATGTTTGCAACGTCTCGTAGGCTCGTTCAAAATAATGGTTGGATGTTGTTTTCAATTCCTTTTCATACGCTAAAATTTCCTTTGATAGTTTCGATTGAGGATCCGACAAGATAACTTGTAGACGATTTTCGTTTTCTAGAACGTATCTCTTGACATATTCAGGGGTCCGAAAATCTTCAAGCGTCACAAGCATCGTTCGGAAATTACTAATAGTGTTGTCGTTTAGTTGTTTATAAAGTTTTTCAACTTTTATGTCCAGAAACTGGGTGATAGGCACAAGCACAAACCGATGGGGAACACCAGTAATATCTGGATCAAGGAATTTGAAATGCTGTTCCTTCGAAACCTGCGTGTCCACCTTCTCTATCAATTCAAACATTTGGTTTATGGTCGACGGTTGTTGATGCATTTGCGGCTTTGAGTGAAGAGTAATTCGTTTTTCGAAATTGCTAACTTTCATCGCATCTAGAAGCTCGAGACTGGCCTTTAGAGAAGCATTCACATAACCACACGGAATGTTTCCAAAAAAGTTGCCTTCGATAGTCTTGTCTCTAGCTGTATCGATTTGTCTAATTCTTATATCTGCTTTTACTTCGGCTCCTATGATTATACTATGTACGACATGCGTTGCCTTGATCTGGTTATTGAGAAGCTGATTTTTGACAGATTCATCCATTATGTCCTTTGAGCAGGGAAGTAATTCAATGGAATAATTATCTAGATGATACTGGCAAATAAGTTTTTCTTCGTTAGCACTTTTGCCAGAAGAAACATTATATTCGCCAGTCCCTTCTACTTCGATGATGCCAGATAAAAATTCGATAGAAATTGCACCATCAACTTTGATAGTCGAAAGTTTATCTTGAAAACTTTTTATGTGGATCAAGCGGTAATCAAGATTCTTGATTGGATGAAAAATCAAATGATCTTTGGTGAACTTTTTGGCAAATAAATTGAAGCCAGAATATTTGGAATCATGGCAATTCCAAAGATCACCCAAACCTAGAACAACATTTTTGATACAGGGAAGTGTAAAAGTGGTATCCTCGACATAGAGGACTTGTTTTTCCTTCATATTTTCTATTTAAAACAAATTAAAGAAATTCGATTATTTTGAAGAAAATCTGATTCAGGATTTACTTTGAATCGTTATCTTTATATATCTTGACCGTTACTGAGTGAACTTTATTGCTTATCAAATGATATTTTTGGTAAGTCTTTGCTTTCTCGTTATATGCGTTGTGTCTGCCGATTAAAAACAAGTTTTAAATAGAACAGAACAGGATACGGACCCTATTGATAAATAATACCGATACTCCAAATAAAATACATGTACGGGAAAATAGTTAACAGTGTTACCACATGATATCTCACTTTGAATCGTTGTATGTATACATCTATGCTGAACGTGCACTTTATTGATTATCGTTATCGTTATTAAATTTAGGATTACAATTGTTTTGCCGATTAAAAACAAGTTTTTTTTTAGCTAGAACAGAACAGGATACGGGCATATTGATAAATAACACCGATACTCCAAATAAAATACATGTACGAGAAAATAGTCAACAGTGTTGCTACATGATATCTTTGGATCTAGTTCACTAAAGACTCAGTTTGAATCGTTGTATACATGTACATGTATTATGAGATTTGTAGCATTTCGATTTGCTTGACATCTTTACTTTATTGATTATCGTTTCAAATTTTGGGATACTGCATATCGATATTGTTTAAATGACATTTTTTGTAAGACTAAACGTCTCGTTATATGCATTGCGTCTGCCGATTAAAAACCAGTTTTTAGCTAAAACAAGATACGGACCTTATTGATAAATAATACCGATACTCCAAATCTACGGGAAATAGTTAACAGTGTTGCCACATGATATCTCACTTTGAATCGTTGTATGTATACATCTATGCTGAACGTGCACTTTATTGATTATCGTTATCGTTATTAAATTTAGGATTACAATTGTTTTGCCGATTAAAAACAAGTTTTTTTTTTAGCTAGAACAGAACAGGATACCGGCATATTGTTAAATAATACCGATATACATGTACATGTATTATAAGGTTTGTAGCATTTCGATTTGCTTGACATCTTTACTGAACGTGAATTTTATTGATTATCGTATCAAATTTTGGGATACTGCATATCGATATTGTTTAAATGACATTTGTAAGACTAAACGTCTCGTTATATGCATTGCGTCTGCCGATTAAAAACCAGTTTTTAGCTAAAACAAGATACGGACCTTATTGATAAATAATACCGATACTCCAAATCTAAATACATGTACGGGAAAATAGTCTTTGGACAATTTTGGATCTAATTCACTAAAGACTCGTTATATACATGCATTACGAGGTCTGTAGCACATCTTTACTATCGATATTGTTTAAATGACATTTTTTGTAAGACTAAATGTACAATTGTTTTCGCATTATCTGCCGATTTAAAACAAGTTTTTAGCTGGAACAGAACAGGATACGGACCCTGTTGATAAATAATACCAATGAAAAATGAAATACAATCTAACAGTGCAGAATTGTCATTATTGATACCTGACCTTTCTTCACGTCAATTGGACAGATACAGTGGTCGCCATAAGTATCCAGAATTTAGTTTTTTAGGTACAACTCCGCAAAAATTCATTTAAAACATATGAAATTCCATATATATATATATATATATATTATATGGAATTTCATATGTTTTAAATGAATTTTTGCGAAGTTGTACCTAAAAACTAAATTCTGGATAACGTTAACCATGGCGAAAAATTATCGGATCACGTGTATATAGATCAAATCTAACTCATTCTATTGGATGCACCCTGACGATCCTAGTCTGCCAATCAGATTCGCATATTCGGTAAATGATCTATGATACTGTTACTGTAGTACTGTTACACTGGTAACATAGTCTCCTTTTAGAAATGCATTGTTTTTTGTGTACGTTTCTTTATTTGTGTTATTTCGCAAATTACACCGTAAATTACACTGCAAATTACACCGTAAATTACACCGTAGATTACACCGCAAATTACACCGTAGATTACACCGCAAATTACACCACCAATTACTGTTACACTGGTAACACAGTCTCCTTTTAGAAATGCATTGTTTTTTTCGTGTACGTTTCTTTATTTGTATTATTTATGTCAATCAATTCAAATTACACCGCAAATTACACCGCAATTTGCACCGCGAATTACACCGTAATTTACATCGCAAATTACACCGTAAATTACACCACAAATTACACCGTAAATTACACCGCCAATTACACTGTAAATTCCACTGTAAATTCTACCATAAATTCCACTATAATTTACACCATAAATTACATCTTAAATTACATCGTAAA
>CAJVPL010001303.1:0-14888 GCA_910591945.1 Ambispora gerdemannii | reverse complement strand
AAAAATATAAAAATCAAAAAGTATAAATCAAAATATCAAAGTCAAAAATATCAAATCAAAATCAATATAATGTTATATTTATTGATTCTTTTAGTTTGTTGAAAAGTTTCAAGTTTATTTTGCTATTATTTAACTTTTTGAAGAATATAAAACTTTAGTACAAAGCAATATTTGAAGTTATGTTCATCATTTCTGATATTTGTTCAATCAGTTAGTATAAGAGCATTATTAGTGAATCTTTGATCATATCAAGCAGTAGTAGCATCTTCCAAATATTCATGTACTATTTGAATTTTATGAATATCAGTTACTTTATTAATAATAGCAACAACTTCAAAATCTCTGAGTTATTCAACTAGATTTTAATCATCATCCTTGAATTTGCAAATTAAAATATGATTCTTTTTAGCTCTTAGTCCAACAGTAAGAGCAGCAGTAAAATTATTTAGTTTATTGAGAACATCATTTAGATCAGCCATTTCTTTGTTGTCTGATTCTTTAGTTATTTCTTCTTGTTCAGAGTTTATCTCTTTTTTTGATGATTACTCTTAATCAAAAATGTCCAGTTCTTCTTTAATATTAGTTTGTATAATTAGTTGTTCTTAAAAATTAATATCTTGTTGTTCTTCTACTGATTCTTTAATTATTTCAATATTACTAGCTGTCTCAGAATAGTAACTGTTAGATATATTAAAATTTTCTCTGAATTGTAAAAGCTCTCAAGAGTTATTTTGACTAGATATAATTTGTAATCAAGTATATATTTGTTTTGATAGATAAGGATATTTAATAATCAAATTATTCATCTTCTTAGTTCTTTTTTTCTGATAGTAATAAGATTTGCTTCAAAGATATCTTTGAATAATTATTCAGTAATAAAAGATTTAGATATTGCATCTCATTCTTGAATTCAAATAAGAAAATTAGCTAGAGGTTCAAATATTGTGTCAGAAGATGAAAAGCAAATATGATAAAAGTATTATTGAGAAATTCAAAGTTGTATTTCTTGGTGTTGAATTTTCAGATGAGTGTTAAAATATGAGCTAATAGATTCTCTAATAAAAGTATAATAATCATTCATAAAGAGATTTTAAATATAAAGAGATCTTTGAAATAATAATTCACAGTAAGATTATTAAAATATTATAAGTTTGTTTACTATCATTAAATTAGATTACAAACTTGAACCTAGATTGGAAAAGAGTGATAGATTGATAAAAATATTAAAATAAAAAGAAAAGATACCTAAAACCTATATTAATTTCTACAAAAATTGTATTTACTTAAAAGTGATAATAATATAGAAGACTTATGAGAGAGTAAAGATCAAAAGAGAGAGAAAGTATAAAGAAATAATAATTAGTAATAACAATAACAAAGACTCTTTTATTTTATTCTTTCACAAATGAGAAATATTCGTTAACAATTAAAAATTCAAATAACAAAAAGTAAAATACTTATAATTCAATTTCAATAATTCTAATATAGTGATTTGTTTAGCACAATATAATATAAAACTCAATAATTCAATAATAATGATTTGTTTGGTATAATATAATTTAAAGTTCAAAGTCAATAACAAGGATTTGCTTAATGTAATATAATATAAAGTCATTAATAATTTGATAAATGCAATATAATATAAGATCATTTATATACAAGATTTGAAGTATATAAAGAAAATATGAGAAAGGCAGAAAGTATTTGAAAAAAGATTTTTGTTAAGAGAGTTTTTTATTTTCAATTATAACATGTTCAGTTAAAACTCAAATGGCACCTCTATTTATACATTTTTTAAAAATATAAATTCAAATAATTTAGTTATTATTTATATTATAAAATAAAATATATATAATAAATTATTATATAGTCAATTTTTTAATATATTCAAAAACTCTAAAATAATATAATTTATAAATATTAAATATTTAAGTATATAATTAAAATTAATTTTTTATTATAAATTATATAAGAAATATTTTTGTTAATATATTAAAAAAGTTATTTATGATTTTGAAATTTTTTTGTTTTGTTTTTATCGAAATTTGTAATCATATAATTATAATCATATAATCTTATTAATTACAAATATTAATAAAATTCATTAATTCTTAAAAATTGTTTAATAACTCAAAATTTTATTAGATAAATTACTTTTTATATTCTAATTAAAAATATTTTTTGGATATTTTATATTAAATTATATTTAATTAATTTATTTCTTTTAATTTTTAGAATATTTATTAAGAGTATTACAAAATTAGCTATTTATTTTAATATTTAAAATATTTATTAAAAGTATTACAAAATTAATTATTAATAAAATATTATATTTATATTTATTCTTATATTATATTATATATTTTTATAAATATAAATATAATAATTAAAATAAGAAAAAAATATAAAAGATAAATATTTAATCAAATATAAATTATAATTTATTAAATATAAAAATAAAAAATAAAAAATAAAAAATAAAAAATGATGAAAAGTAATTAAAATGATGAAAAGCAATTTTTTTTTAGAAGGATTCTTGTTATATGAATATTTTTGAATATTTTGTATTTTTCAATTATTTTTGAAATTAACAATTTTTATGTTACTACTGTAACAGTATAATCCTTCACGAGAAATGAAAGTTGTCTTTTGAATATTGTCAGGGTGCATTCCAATTTGCCAAAATCCATTGATCAGGTCTATTGAGGAAAACCATTTTGCTTTTCCAAGAGCATCCATCATTTTATCAATTCAGGATAAAGGATAAGCATCTTTCTTTATGATAGAGTTGAGTTTGCGATAATCAACACAAAGTCTTTTCTTTCTATTCTTCTTCATTGCTATAACAATGGGTAAGGTCCAGAGACTAGTTGAAGGTTGAGCTATTCTGGTATCTATCATTTTTTGAATTTTGTTTGAAATAAATTCTTGATCAGGTAATGTTGCTCAGTATGCTCTTTGTCTAATTGGTCATTCATCACCAGTATCAATAATATATTGGACTTCATTGATTCTTCCAAGTTCATGGAGTTCAATAGCAAATATGTCATCAAATTTTTCTAATAGTTGGTTTAATGCTTGATCTTGTTCGTCAGTTAGTTCTCGTCATTCAATTGGTTTTTTCTTGATTTAGGAAGTATGTCATCATATCTTCACTATTTGTTGATCCAAATCTACTGGTTTCATGACTAGTATCTTCTAGTTCTTGATGAGTATGTACTAGTTGTACTCTTTCAATTGGAGCTAGTTGTAAGAATACTACTTGTATGATTTTGTCATTTGGTTGGATAGTATAATCTTCATCAGATCGATTATATAGTATTATACTAATATTTCCAGTATAGCCAGAGTCAATGGTACCACCTTTGATATCAATTCTTTTGAGTGCAAGAAATGATCAAGATATTAATTGACATAATATTCCAGCAGGTATCTCCATAGCAATGAATAAATCAATTAATATTGTTTGTTGTGATTTGATAGTAAGTGGTTGTTTTTCAGTATATCTAATATCAAAGCCAGCATTATTTTCATGAGCCTATTCTAGTATTTTGCCTTTGTTATCATCATTGTACACTTTGATAGCAAGAATAACATCTTTAATTTCAATATCATCATGAATAACCATAATCTCATCTGGATTGTATTCATCGAGAATTTCTTCACATGATTCATAGATACTTTCATCATCAGAAATTATATTTGGTTAATCTTGTTTTGGACTTCTTCACATAGTTAATAGATTTCGTTGAGTGTGTTTTGTAGATTGGTAATATTGAGTATCTGGAAAGGTGTGATTTTAATATCTCTAATTTCTTCTAACAGCTCATCTGATTCAGCGACACATTAATTGATTTCTTGAATGGATTCTTCTTCTTTAGTTATTAGATACATAGGTGACTTGTCTTTGTTAATTTTCATGGGTGGTTGATTAGTAACTGCTTGTTCTGATTGTATGTAATTATCACAATAAGTTGAATCACAGAGAATAAGATAATCTTCACAAAGTTTGACATTGATAAATTCAAGTTTGGCAAGTTATAATCATTATTCTGGAGAGATCTGTTAATAGATTGAGTGGAAGATTTCAGTAGTTGAGACTTCTTCTGATCCATTATACTCAATGTATCCAATTTCGTTTTCAATATCTTCTTCATGTATATAGCGAGATAATATTGCTTTTCCAATTTCGTTACAGACTGAATAGATATCAATCAAGAGAGATTGCTCTCTGAGTTTTCAAATGGTTCCAGAATTTTTACACCATCCACCACAGTTAAACCAAAAGATATATTGGTGCTCATAAATACAGAAGTATCATTTTTCATAGCTACCAGTAATATACATATTCCTGGGTTCATCTCAATCTTCACAATATAAGCAGGGTGAAAGATTAAGTTATTTTTCTTCATGGTATTGTTTACAAGCCAATTTAAAAATGTTTTTTGAGGTAAGATATGATTTGGAAAAATATTCTTTGACATATTTTCTATACATTTCACATCTTACAATTTCAAAGGCTGAATTGATTTCTTGTCAGGCTTCTCTAAAGGTATCGAAGTATTGATCAAGATGTTGAGTCTTCAAATAAAGTTGTTCTACTTCTTCAGCCCAGTCGTTACTAGTTTTGTATTCAGCACAATATGGCTTATGTCTTTCAATGACAATTCAGTCAGCCAAGTCATTATAACATTGACGACATTGTTGATCTGGAGTGTATAATCAGTTATGGCACCAGCATTTTGTGTTTGGTCCTTTCTAGTCAAAAGATCATCGACTGTTCCATCTACACTTTTGTTGGAATTTTTTATCAAGTTGTCAGGTATCTTCCCAGTTAAACTTTCTCATTTGAACTTTAATTCTTTCTTCGTATACTTGTACATCTTCAATTAATTTTGCACTTCTAAGAATTCTTGTTGGCATATCTCCACTACTAATATAACTAATGTCTCTTTTGTGAGTGCTGACCAGTGATCATTCTTCTTCAGATTTTGGTTTTACATCTTTGAATTGAACTTGTCTTAAGCGTGCGTGGTTGTACTGTTGTCCAGTCATCTTCATAGTTAAACTTTAGAAAGTTATGACTCTTCAAGTTTTGTTCTTCGAATTCATCTTCATCAGAGCTTGACTCATCATCAGAATCTTCAGAAGATTTGTTTGAACTATCATAACCTTGTCCGTAGATAAATTTGATTTTGGTAGCTCCTTTTTGATTGTTCTAATCAAATGTCATAGTTCCATTATATTGATCAAGTTTGGCTTTAATTTTGTTTAACCAGTTCATTCCAACTACTATGTTATAAGTACAAGCTTCAGTAACATTGACATCAGCAGAAATTACAATTCTAGCAATTGTGATTGGAAAGTTGTCGATTGCTCCAAGAGGTTGTTTAGATTTATCATTAATATCAAACATTATAATGTTAAATTTGCATTGAATTTTGATTCTATGTTTCTTGAAAAAATCATGACTAGCAACACAGCCAGATGCTCCAGTATCAATAATGAGATCAATAGGAACAGTTTCAACTTTAGCTTCACACCAGTTTGAGATGGTTCTAATCTTTTGTCCAATCATTCCAGTAACTTTTCTGGCAGTTTTTCTCTTGGATTGGGTAGGTCATTTCATTATCTTTGACATTTTGAGTCATTGTTCTGGTGAAGTTCGAATTAATTGACCAAAGATTATGTTGGCTTTGCTAGTTGTCAAGTCATCCAATATGTCATAAGAGATAGATCGAGTATTCAAAGATAGGTTAAGCAGCTTTGTCTTTCTTCTTTCTGGCAGTTGGAATTGATGATTGTTCAACTTGGATTTCCAGAGGCAATATATTTGAAATAGTTGAATTACTTGGTTTGGCCATAATTGTATCTTTATCAACAGTGACTTTAGATTCATCTAGTTTAGTTCTTTTTCTTTTACCAGCTAGGTAATCATGGGTAGTGAGTAATTTTGAGTTGATAGAGTTGGCTGTCTCTATTTGTTGGCCAGGAGTTAATATTTGTAATACTGCTAACAAGTGTTGAATTTGAGACAGGAGGTTGGTCTGGTTGACATTATTAGTATTTGTTGGTACTGGTCTAAGAGGAGAAGGATTGTTTCTCACAGAATTATTGTCATTATTATTTGGTCAATTATTTTGATTATTCCAATTTGGCTGATTTCTGGTGATATTTTGTCGATAAGAGCTGGAATTATAAGATTTGTTACAATTTCTTGATAGGTGTTCAATCTCATTACAATTGTAACAAATTGGTAATTGGTAGTTGTTGTCACAAGAATAGTTTTGATCATTGCTTCTTGGTTGAAAAGCAGGTTTTCTTGATGCTTCTAGACTATCTAACCTACTGGTCAGATTTTGGAGCACAGTTGTAAGCTGAGTAAGATCAGGTGTTGGTCTGTTTTGGATTTGATGATATGTGGTGATTGGCTCTTCTGAGTTGGCTTCTTCAACAATTTTGGTCATATGAATAATGTTTGGTAGTGTTCCATCAGCATTTATTCTAATCCATTTGCGAATTTCTGGTTTTAGACCTCACTTATAAGTTTTGATTTTATAGTCATCTGGATAAGCATTGGTAGGATCCATTTTCTTTAAGAGGGCATTGAATCGATTAGTGTATTCATCGATGCTTCCAGTTTGTTGAAGAGTCTCAAGTTCATTTTGCCATTGTTCAACTTTGCGAGGAGTATGAAATTTTAAAACAAAGCAATATTTGAAATCATGTTCATCATTTTCATGATTTGTCCAATCAGTTAGGGCAAGAGCATTATTAGTAGCAGCATCTTCTAAGTATCCACGTACTATTTGGATTTTACGAACATCAGTGACTACATTGGCAGTGACAGCAACTTCAAAATCTCTGAGCCATTCAACAGGATCTTGATTGTTACCTTAGAATTTGCGAATTGGAATGTGATTCTTCTCAGCTCTTAGTCCAACAGTGAGAGCAACAGTAAGAGCATTCAGTCCAATGAGAATATCATTTAGTTTAGCAGCCATTTCCTCATTGTCTGATTCTTCAGTTACTTCTTCGAGTTCAGAGTTTAATTCTTTTTCTGATGGTTGTTCTTGATCAGAAATATCAAGTTCTTCTTCAGTATTAGTTTGTATAATTAGTTGTTCTTGGAAATCAATGTCTTGTTGTTCTTCTACTGGTTCTTCTTCTACTTCTTCATTAATTATTTGTTGATCTTCTATTGTTTCGATATAACTGACAGTTTCAGAGTAATAGTCATTAGATATGTTGAAATCTTCTTCAAATTCCAAGTTGTGGAAGTCTTCAAGTGTTCTTTTAACTAATAGTAGTTGGTAATTAATTGTATGTTTGTTCCAGTAGATTAAGGTATTTAATAATCAGATTACTCGTCTTCTTAATTCTTCAATTTTAATAGTGATAAGTTTTGCTTTATAGATATCTTCAAATAGCTGTTCAATAATAAAGGATCCAGATATTGCACCTCGTTCTTGGATCCAAGTAAGAAAGTTAGCTAGAGGTTTGAATGTTATATTAGAAGGTGGAAAACAAATATGACAGTAGTATTGTTGCTTTATTTGAGGTGTTGTATCTTGATGTTGAACTTTAAGATAAGTGTCAAGATGTGAGCTAATAGATTCTCCAATAAAGTTATAATAATCGTTCATAAAGGAGATTTAAATATAAAAGAGAAATTTCTGGAATTAATATTCTACAGAGATTTAGCTTTGGAGGGTTTTAAATTTTTCCACAGAAATTTAGTTTGGGAGGTAATAATCCTTTCCATAGAGAGAGCACCAAAATGTTACAAGTTTGTTCACTAATTGTTAAATTAGCTTACAAACGAGAACCTGGATTGGGAGAGGATATAAATTGATAGGAAAATATTAAGAGAGAAAAGATATATCTAAGATCTATACCAATTTCTATAGAAATTGTGTTTACTTGAAAAGAAATAATAATATGAGAAAGTTGTGGGAGAGTAAAGATCAAAGGGGAGAGAGAATAATGGTAACAATCCTGTGAGAAACAATTATCCTCCTAGACCAGCACCAACAAATACTAATAATGCCAACCAGACCAATCTCCTGTCTCAAATTCAACCCTTGTTGACAGCATTACAAGCATTAACTCCTGACCAACAAATAGAGACAACCAACTCTACCAACTCAACATTGCTCGCTATTCATGATTACCTAGCTGGTGAAAGAAAAAGAATTAAACAAATGAATCTGAAGTTACTGTTGATAAAGATACATTTATGGCTGGACCAAGTAATTCAACTATTTCAAATGTATTATCTCCAGAAATCCAAGTAGAACAATCATCAATTCCAACTGCCAGAATAATTGCACCAAAAAAAGATGTCAGAAAGAAAAAAGGCAAAACTGCTCAACCTGTCTTGGTTGCTCGATCTAATTCTTATGACATATTGGATAACTTGACAACTAGCAAAGCCAACATAACCTTTGGTCAATTAATTCGAACTTCACCAGAACAATGACTCAAGATGTCAAAGACAATGAGACGACCTATCTAATCTAAGAGAAAAACTGCCAGAAAAGTTACTGGAATGGTTGGACAAAAGATTAGAACCACCTCAGCCTGGTATGAAGCTAAAGTTGGAACTATTTCCATTAATCTTATTATTGATACTGGAGTATCTGGCTGTGTTGCAAGATATGATTTTTTTAAGAAATATGGAATCAAAATCCAATGCAAATCCAACATTACAATGTCTAATATTAATAGTAAATCTAAACAACCTCTTGGAGCAATTGACAACTTCCCAATTATAATTGCCAGAATTGTAATTCCTGCTGATGTCTATGTTACTGAAGCTCGTACTTATAATATAGTAGTTGGAATGAACTGGCTAAATAAAATTAAAACCAAATTCGATCTACATAATAGAACTATAACATTTGATTGGAACAATCAAAAAGGAGCTACCAAAATTAAATTTATTTATGGACAAGGTTATGATAGTTCAGACAAATTCTCTGAAGACTCTGATAATGAGTCAAGCTCTGATGAAGATGAATTCAAAGAACAAAACTTGGAGAGTCATAATTTTCTAATGTTTAACTATGAAGACAACTGGATAACAGTACAACCACGCTGACGACAAGTTCAATTCAAAGATGTAAAACCAAAATTTGAAGAAGAATGATCACTGGTCAGCACTCACAAAAGAGACATTAGTTATGTTAGTAGTGGAGATATACTAACAAGAATTCTTAGAAGTGCAAAATTAATTAAAGATGTATAAGCATACGAAGAAGAAATTAGAGTTCAAATGAGAAAGTTTAACTGGGAAGATATCTGACAACTTGATGAAAAATTCCAACAAAAGTGTAAATGGAACAGTCAATGGTCTTTTGACTGGAAAGGACCAAACACAAAATGCTGGTATCATAACCAATTATACACTCCAAATCAACAATATCGTCAATATTATAATGAATTGCTGACTGGATTGCTATCAAAAGACATAAGCCATATTATGCTGAATACAAAACTAGTAACGACTGGGTTGAAGAAGTAGAACAACTTTATTTGAAAACTCAATATCTTGATCAACACTTTGATACCTTTGGAGAAGCCCAACAAGAAATCAATTCAGCCTTTGAAATTGTAAGATGCGAAATATATAAAAAATATATCAAAGAATATTTTTCCAAATCATATCTTACCTCAAAAAACATTTTTAAATTGGTTTGTAAACAATGTCACGAAGAAAAACAACTTAATCTTCCATCCTGCTCATATTGTGGAGATTGAGATGAACTCAGAAATATGTATATTACTGGTAACTATAAAAAATGATACTTCTGTACTTATGAGCACCAATATATCTTTTGGTTTAACTGTGGTGGATGGTGTAAAAATTCTGGAATCATTCGAAAACTTAGAGAGCGATCTCTTTTGATTGATGTCTATTTGACCTATAATAAAATTGGAAAAGCAATATTATCTCGCTACATACGTAAAGAAGATATTGAAAATGAAATTGGATACATTAAGTATAATAGATCAGAAGAAGCCTCGACTACTGAAATCTTCCACTCGATCTATCAACAAATCTCTCCAGAATGATGATTACAACTTGCCAAACTCAAATTTATCAATATCAAACTTTGTGAAGACTATCTTATTCCCTGTGATTCAACTTATTGTGATAATTGCATATAATCAGAGCAAGTAGTTACTGATCAACCATCCATGAAAATTGACAAAGACAAATCATCCATGTATTCAATAACTGAAGAAGAAGAATTCATTCAAGAAATTAATCAATGTGTTGCCAAATTAGATATACTATTAGAAGAGATTAGAAGTATCAAAGTTACACCTCTTCAAAGACTTGACATTACCAATCTACAAAACACACTCAACAAAATCTATCAACTATGCGAAGAAGTCCAAAACAAGATCAAACAAATAAAAAATAATATAATTTCTGATGATGAAAGTACCTATAAATCATGTGAAGAAATTCCTGATAAATACAATCCAGATGACATTATGATTATTCATGACGATATTAAAACTAAAGACATCAATCTCGCTATCAAAGTGTACAATGATGATGACAAAGGCAAAATATTAGAATGAACTCATGAAAATGATACTGGCTTCGATGTTAGATATACTGGAGAACAACCACTTACTATCAAATCACAATAATCAACATTAATCGATTTATTCATTGCTATGGAAATATCTGCTGGAATAGTATGTCAATTAATATCTCAATCATCTCTCATACTCAAAGAAATTGATGTCAAAGATGATATCATTGACTCTGGCTATACTGGAAATATTAGTGTAATACTATATAATCGATCTGATGAAGATTATACTATCCAACCAAATGACAAAATTGCATAAGCAGTATTCTCACAACTAGCTCCAATTGAAAGATTGCAACCAGTATATACTCGTCAAGAACTAGAAGATATTAGTCATGGAATTAGTGGATTTGGATCAACAAACAGTAAAGATATAATGACATACTTCCTAAATCAAGAAAAAGAAGAAGATAAACCAATCGAATAACGAGAATTAACTGACGAACAAGATCAAGCATTAAACCAACTATTAGAAGAATTTGATGACATATTTGCTGCTGAACTTTATGAACTTGGAAGAATTAATGAAGTCCAATATATTATTGATACTGATGACGAATGACCAATTAGATAAAAAGCATACTGAGCAACATTACCTAATCAAGAATTTATTTCAAACAAAATTCAAAAAATGATAGATCCTGGAATAGCTTAATCTTCAACTAGTCCCTGGACCTCACCTATTATTGTAGCAATGAAGAAGAATGAAAAAAAAGACTTTGTGTTGATTATCGCAAACTCAACTCTATCACCAAGAAAGACGCTTATCCTTTATCCCAAATTGATGAAATGATGGATGCTCTTGGAAAAGCAAAATGGTTTTCCTTAACAGACCTAACCAATGGATTTTGGCAAATTGAAATGCACTCTGACAGTATTCAAAAGACAGCTTTCATTTCTCATGAAGGATTATATGAATTTAATGTTATGCCCTTTGATGCATGCAACGGATCTCCCACTTTTCAAAGAGCAATGGATAATATGCTTGAAAACTATAATTGAAAATTCGCCATGATCTATATCGATGATATAAATATCTTCTCCCAAACATTCAAAGAGCATTTACAATATTTACGACTCGTATTTTAATGAATAAGAGAAGCTGGACTAAAGCTCAACAAAGATAAATGTAACTTCGTTTGAAAAGAATTACTCTTTCTTGAATATGTGATAAATAAAAATATAATCTCACCTGACCCCTCAACCATACAAAAGATTATTGACTTTTCACAATCTCGTACAGTAAAAGAACTTCGATCTTTTCTTGGATTAGTTAAATACTATTAAAAATTCGTTAAAAACTTTTCACAAATAGCTGCATCACTATTCAAATATTTACGAAACAACATTACTTTTATTTGGACTGTCGATCAAGAAGAAGCTTTCAACAAACACAAGAAGATACTTACAATAGCACTAATATTGATTTATCCAGATTTCACAAAGAAATTCTATCTTTATACTAATGCTTCTGATTCTGGACTGGGAGCTGTACTCTCATAAAAAGATAATCAAAATCAAGAAAAAGTAATCGCATATTCAAGTGTTTCTCTCAAACCAGCTGAAATCCAATATAATACTACTGAAAAAGAAGCTCTAGCAATAGTCTGAGCTGTCTGACAATTTAGACATTACCTACTTGGAACAACTTTTGAAATTATAACTGATCTTAATGCATTACGATAGCTTTTCAACAAACAAACAAATCCAACACCAAGGATATCTCGATGGATCACTACAATGATGGAATATAACTTTATAATTAGTTATCGACCTGGATGAGTAAATCAAAATGCTGATGCTTTATCCCGAATAAACTCTGCTGATCATTAATATTTAAAACCAATCAACACTATCAAAAATGGACTTAACAACATACTACAACTTACTTCAATTTTTGAACAATAGAACTTACAACTCAACTCTTACCAAACAACAAAAGAAACAACTATAGCAACAATCTAAATATTTTGTCATACAAAATAAACTATTATTCAAAATCAACTGATAAAAAGAACTTATTAATTCACTTTGAGTATTAAAAGAAAATGAAATAGAAGCAGTCATGAAAGGAATGCATAAAGACCCTCTATCTGGACACTTTGGATATAATGGAACTTATCAATGAATTGCTATATGATATTGGTGGAATTAGAGATGGCGCAGCAAGTATGTGACACTTATTTGTCACCTATTGCAACATGTTGCAACAATTACTGTGCCATCTTTAGGTGAAATGGAATGGGAACTGACATAAAAGATTTTGTAAAATCTTGTCCTACCTGTCAATTTACTGAAAGTCAACAATTCAAAGAATCTTTACATCCAATCAAAGTTGAACAACCTTTTGATCATATTATAATAGATTTCATTGGATCTTGCAGATTATTTAACAAAAAAATTGATATATTGTAACTGCTATAGATTATCTAACAAAATGATCTGAAGCAAAAGCAATATCCAATAAAGAAGCTGCAACCATCACTAAATTTATATTTGAAGAAATTATTTGTTGATATATTACAATTAGATCAAGGAACAGAATTTATAACACAAATAATAGAAGAATTTACTAGTAAATTTAGAATATAACACAAATATTCATCACCATATTATTCACAAATGAATGAAATTATAGAATGATTTAATAGAATATTATTGACAATATTACAAAAACTTACTATCACCCTAGATGAAGAATGAGACAACCATATCTCAGCCACATTATTTGCTTATAGAACTTTACAAAATAATACTACACAACACGAATCTTTCTTTCTAACATATAGAAGAGAAGCACAACTACCAATAGAATTGAAATTCGAAACGACACTCGAAAAATAAGTTGAAATAGAAGAATAATTATTAAATAGAATATTTACTTTAATTAATTATTTATCTGAACAAGTTATTGATGCCAAGAAGAATATCAATCTTTCACAAGAAAATTCAAAAGTACGATATGATAAAAAATTGAGAAAAGTACAACAATTCGAAATTGGAGACAAAGTTCTAGTCTACAATATGAAAAGACATGTTGAACATGAAAACAAGTTTAAATCTCAATAGAAAGAAGAATGGTATTATATACATGAAACCTATCAAAATGGAGCATATAGATTGCAAAATCAACAAGAATAGTTACTCAAGAAATCAATTAATGATATATAATTAAAAATATTTCATGGGTGATCAACTCTATTTGAACCAGAAGTAATAATAGAATATGTAGATCTCTTATCAATACCCTTATCATAATTTTAGTATCGTAATACTTCTCTTTTTGAAAAACACTATAAATACATCTCTTATCCCATTTCTCTTTCAAAAATTATCTTAATATCTTTTCTTTAATTTATATTTATTACTCCTTTATTTTTTTTTGTTATTATTTCTTTTATATATTTATAATGTCTTTACCTGGATGGATCTCACCATGCATAAAGGAATGCTTTGCCAAAATGCTAGAAGATTTATTCTTATATTAACCAAATGAAATAATCTCTTTCTCAATCCAAGGAGTCATAATCAAAGATGATAATGGACAATAACATTTTATTACAACACAAGATCTCAATCAATATTCTGAATTTCTCAACAATTTCTCTTCTAATAATATAATTACCTTCGAATTACAACTATTTATATCCTTCTCTGAAGTATTTGACTGTTCAGAATTTCTTAAAGATTTTGATGAATTAACCCTTTATGAAGAAATCGTAATTTCTTCTGGATCAATTATTGAAAAAACAGAAATAACAGAACTAGCTGAATTCATGAACTTAATACCAACAACAGAAATTATAGAAGAACAACAATTCAAATCAATTAATAATGAATGGAAATTAGAACTTGCAGAAAAGATAAGAACAATATACAACAAAAAGATCAATAAAACACAAAAGTTATTATGTTACTTTGAAATTGGAAAAATACTTTACGATCATCCGGTCAAACATCAATGATAACTCCAAAAATTAAAACAAATCATTCATCAGAAAATTGAATGAAAACTAAGTGAATAATCATACTCGATTGCTAAAAGAACAAATTTTCAAGACTAAAAAAAAAGTGCTACAATCAACACATAACTTTACACCCGACAAAATATATCAATTGAATCATCAAGAAATTAGAGATATTCAGAGGAGTATCCAAAATTAATTTTGCAGAGCAAAATTTTCGAAGGAGGATCGAATGTTACAGTAGTAACATAAAAATTGTTAATTTCAAAAATAATTGATAAATACAAAATATTCAAAAATATTCATATAA
>CAJVPL010001302.1:0-14904 GCA_910591945.1 Ambispora gerdemannii | reverse complement strand
ATACTATTTTTATCGATTTGTTGTTTTTATTACTATTTTTGAAGATTTTCATATTTTCTATTATTTTTAAAAGATTTGTTAATTACGGAATTATTGAAAATAATTATAATACTATATATTTAATTATTATTCAATAAATAAGATATTTTTTATAAAGTGATATTTTTATAAACTAAACTAAACTGAATTTTTATCTAAATTTGAGTTTTGCTTTGAAATTTAAATTAAACTCAAATTAAATTTTGGTTTGAATTTTTAAATTCAAGAAAAGTTTAAAGTTCAAACTAAATTATTATATGAATTTGAGTCTGATTTGAGTTCAATTAGAAATTAATATATAATATAATATATTAATTTGTAATTCTAAATAAAAACTAATTATAAATTATATTATTTAATAAAAATTAAAAGTTTAATTAGTAATAACTAAATTATTTTTATTTTTATGATTATTAAATTTTATTATAAATTTTATATATTTGTGAATAATCATTATTAATAGTAATTATTTTATATCAAATTATAGCTCTTATTTCTGGCTATAATTTTACTTATAATTATAATTTATTATTACTATATTAAAATAATATTTACTATAAAGTAACTCAAATAAATTAAAATCATAAAAATTAAAAATAATTTTTAAATTTAAATATTTTTTTGAATATTTATTTTTAATATTAACTATTTTATATTAATTTGTAGTTCTAATTCTGATTTATAAGTTTACTTAGAAACTTATTGAACATTTACTTAAACTTGAACTGGACTTTTAATTAAGTTTGAATCAAATTCAAAGTTTGAATCAAACTCAAACCAAACTTTTAATTGAATTCAAATTTTGAATTAAACTTTTAATCAGGTTCAAGTTTGGTTCAAGCTTAAACTGAATCAGACTTTTTTTCAGAATTCTATTATAAAGATATATTAAAAATAATCATATTAACAACTAAAATAAATATTTATTTCTTAAATTCTTAATTAAAAGAGAAAAATTTTTAATTAGAAATAAATATACAGTCAAATCTCTCTATATTCACACTTATTTATAGTCACATTCTTCTATAATCACTCTATTTTGCTTTTTTATTTACATATAAACATAGTAAAAAAAATCTCTCTATAGTCACATTCTCTCTATAGTCATCAAATTTTGCTTTCCCAAGGGTGGTAACTATAGAGAGATTTGACTATAATTATATTTGTAAATTAATTTTGTATTTATAAATAGCTTAATAATTTATTATTATTATTAATATCAAAATTTTATTAAAATTTACTTTTTTGATTTCTTGAAAAAAGCAAAGCACATAATTCAAATGAGTATTATAATAATTATAGTTTAATTTATGTAATTCTTAAATAATTTATCACTAGTTGTTTGAAATTTTTTAGCTTCAACCTGAAAAAATCAGTTTTAGTAAAAATTGGATTGGCTATTTAGTCTTATTAATTGGTTCAAGAGTTTTTGAACTAGTTTTAAGTTCGTTTTATTTTAATGTTTAAATCTGGTTTAGAATCAGTTTTAGATATTAAAAATAAACCAGTTCGAACTAAATGAGTTTAAAAGATAACTAATCGATATCAATAATATCAGTTTTTGATATTAGTTTATGTTTTTGATCAAATATGATGAGCTTTTAATTTTTTTCACTTTTCACTTAATTACTAGTAGTTAAATTTGTCTTGAATACTCATATACATATGGTTGGTGAGATATTTTATATAAATTAAATTAATAAATATTATATACATATTTTAACTTTTCAAAAAAAGGTATTATTTTTAAAATAATATAATTTAATTGTTTTTTGAGTTTTTAATAAAAATTTTTTCTAAAAAAAAATAATAATATTTATACAAAATTTAAAAGCTTATAACTTTTCAAGAAAAAGAGATATCATTCTCAAAATAGTACCAAACTATAATATAAGAGATATAATTTTAATGTATGTTGAGTATTCTTACATTTCAATAAGAATAAAAAAGATTTCATATACACTTATAAGAAAAATTTACATATAATAAAAAAAATCTGTACATGTACCAACAAAATTTACTATCGCTACTGTCTCAAATATAAATATCTTACACCCCAATGCGATATGGTGCATAACGCCTAACTCGTCAAAATGAATTCGATAAACTTCCAGTAGAATCATTATCGGATTAAATTTCGGTAATAAACCGATAATTTCGGTTTGATAAATTATCGAGCCGAAAAATTCCGGCTGTGATTATTTCATATTGGAAAAATTATTAATTATTAATTAGTAAAATATTAGACGCGACGGAACTTCCCCTTATATCAAATCACATAATTCGTGGCACTCCCTTTACCGATCATTTCGGTTTGATAGCGGTTTGTAAAAAACCTACCCGAACGGAACCCTAGCTGTTCTAGCACATTGTTAACAAGTACTGTCATGTTAAAGACTAAGCGAAATAAAGCTGTCAAGTAAATACATGTAATTGTGCATAGCCACCTTTTTGGCTAACTTCTCATAGCTTAGAAAAGCAGGTCCAGCATCTGATTCTATATTTAGATGAAATGTACAAGAACTATCGTCGATTGTGATGCTTTTTTTAAGCTCTTTCATTTAATTTCCGATAATAAACGGTATTCTTTTTATAATACATGTGGTATAAATGAATATTGAACCATTCTAAATTATTTATGAAACATCATTCGTAAGATCATTTTTGAAATGAGCAATAGTGATGCACTAGAGGCTTAAATAACTCTTACAGCCACCAACTAGATTCCGCCTTCATATCCACCAAACGCGAATTGAACAAAATTAATCTTTAATTTCAATTATGTATAGGCTTGTTTTATCTATTTTTATAGTTTATAAATCAACTCACACAATGAAAGCTAGCTTAACGTTAAGACACAAAAATTCGGTATGGATTAAATGCCGGCTGACTTTAGAGACTATAAAGTGCCGCATGATTTTTTTAGATAAATTCGGCAATAAACAAACAATTTCTGTTTTGACTACGTTTCGTGGATGTCTTTGTTGATATTATCATATTCTTTGACATATCCGTCAAATAAAACGCTTACAAATACAGTCGATTTCGATATAACTACGTGCAGATCCTATTGTAAACAATATAAATTCAATAGAATCTGCACGTCGTTATATCGAAAGTCGACTGTAAACAAGAAATCTTGTGCAAATTACGGGGGTATGCAGTCTTTCGAATAATGAGTAACAAAAGAAAAGGGACCCGATCCTTTCACCCGGAAAATCCAGACAAATTAGGCCTCTTCTCATTCAAGGGCCACAAAATACTAAAGCAGGATTATTTGGTCACACGGAACTAAAACCAACAAGGAAAAATCAAGTACATGTATTGGCCGCGCAATGCAGGTACTTTATTTTTCTTTAGTGTTTATCCCATTGTGATTTTCCGGCAGTGGTCTCGTCATTTATTGAACAATGACGCTTGGACAAATAAATTAACTAAATACATGTAATGACTGATCAAAGCGATAAAGATGCTTTATTATCAACCATCTTCACGCGATCATTACGATGACAACAACACATGTAAATATGGCTTTATCAAAACTTCTTGTATCTTTTAATTAATATAATATGGCTTTATAAAAACTTCCTGCATCTTTTAATTAATAATTGTTATCGTTATTAGCTTATTATATACAGACAAGATACATGTATTACGAGACAGAATAATAATGATAAAGGAAATCACGAGTTACAATAACAAAAGAGGAATATGCAAACCCAAAATTGAATGAGTGATAAATAAAAAGTTGTATTACAACATTAATATGCGGAATGTGATCGGTTGCCTAAAATTGTAATAGACTGACCTTGCTTTTATTTCATACGTTTAACCCGAATAGATGATTATTGAGCACCTACCTACCCATCCCACATATTTTGAAACTATAATATGATTGACTTTTGATTCCGGGACCCAAAAAATCGATTGTCTTTCTTGCATGTCTAACGTAACATACAGTATACAATATTGTTCAAGCAAAATAATGCAAATCCTTCAAACCGCACACATTATCGTTATAACTAACCAATCAAGCGTGAAATGTACTCACATTTTTTGCTATCAGTACCGGTACAGTATACATCCGGTAATACGTATGTGCACATGAAATTACATGATAACCCCAATTTATAATAAACGTATGAGCTCGGTCTATAAATACAACTCGGCTCTGTTGAATTTTTGATCATTTTCTTCTTTTTAATAGTTTACTGTGATTATATACAACAAACACGTTTTTTTAGACAAATTTTTTCTTCTTCGCTCATCCTCATTTGACATCCTCTTTACTCATCTTTTAGTGTGATTGATTACTCAAGCGAAATCTACATTCGACTGATAATAACAACTTTTTTGATTTCAAAACAAATACATTTCGTCTATCACTCAGCGACTATCGAGGAGCATAAAGATAATATTTTTTTTTGATATAAGAATTTTACGCATCGAAATAAAGACAGACATCTAGACACCGCCCGCAAAAAAATAACGGAACTGGATCCTAGACTGAATCGCCGTTCTTTTCGTGCATTTGAAGTTCGCACAGAAAAGACTAAGCCTACTAGAAACGTAAAGTCAAATTTGACTTTATTATTAAACTTTTATAAAACGACAGACGCGATAATAGATAATATTCTTTAACGACGTACCAGCAACTTTCAACTGCAAATATTCAAACGAAAATGCTTTCTTTCTTCTCACAATTCTCACCACTTCCTTTGCTCGATGAAAAAAAGCAATATGACAAATATACATCCAATGTTGAAACATCGTCTTCGTCATCTTCGGAGCCAGCATTAAACCTAATCGACAAATCTTCTTCACTACATCTTTATCGACTACCAACATTCTCATACTCACCTCGAAGAATAAAACGACAACAAGCAAGACACGGTGAAAAAAGCGGAACAATAACAGCGAGTTCTTTTAGCAGCTCTTCAACAAATTTCTCGATTTCCAGTGATAGTCATTCATCGGAGGTTGACTTACCATCATCGTCTTCAATATATTATGACGATGAAAGAATACTAAGTAGTACACCTCCATCCTTCACCGCGCACAATAAGGACCCGTTAGAGTATGTGAGTTTCCCGAGTTTAGAAGAAAGTCATCTTGATGTTAAACAAAAGAATATTTGTGAATTGGAGATGGAAAGTTACGATGAGATGCTTGTTGGTGGTATTAGAATTTAGTTGCATGAATACATACCAATACATCCATATATAATGTCATAAGCTTATGAACATTTTATGCAGCTCGCTTTTTCTTTTCCATGTTTTTGGATATAGATTTATTGTTACAATCATGCGCAGGTTCGCAACTATTAATATCTTTTATTACAAAACAACCAATATGGGGAAATTAGTTTCGCGTCGTTTCATTACTCGCCTTTTTTTTATCCCCTTCCTTTGTACAGAAAATTTTAATTTAGTATTATCGTTATCAAAAGTATCCATAGATTTACCAAATTTGGTAACAGACATACCATATCGATATATGGCATTGGTTTTAGCATTTGTCATGATAATTGGTGCATACATAATAATAATTATAACACGTTTGAGCGTTAGATTATTTGTTGAACTTCATAATAAATTTGTGAGACGTGACATGTATCGGTAAATCTTGGCTTGCTTGTATGGTTTTATGCATCTGTAATGTCGGTTTGACCGCACGTATCAAATGCTAAACATGTGTATCAATTTTTATTCGTCACCGCTACACTTTTATCTACCATAAATGTGTCACAGGCCGGATAAAGAATCCTTTGTGATATCACAAATTCGTAATTCTGTCCGTTTGAATTTAAATTTTCTGAAATAAAAATAACTTTTTCAATATGACTCGATGATCAATTGCTATATTTAGACGTTAACGTTAACATAAGGATAGGCTATCGTGTGCGTTCAATAAACTATATTATTGGGGAAATAATAAAAACCATCATTATGACAAAAATATTAGCGCGAATTCAGTTTTGCCGTCCTAGACGTGACAATATGTCATGTACCAGTGGTTTTGACCGAGATGCATAAATTCAAATGAGAGTCAAGATGTATTGTTCAATTAAATGGAAATACTTGTATGGAATTCAAAATATCACGTGACTCAAACTTAATGAACTTGGCTTGAAGTTAAACATAGATAGATATAATACGTTGTTGAATGGAAGAATCCTATATAGTGATAAATTTCAAACAGAATTTATTAAAGAAGCTGAACACTGTAAAGTAATGCAATTTGGAGGTTATGCTTTCAATTACTCTACATTAGGGATAGGAATCGATTCTTAACCCAGAATCGATTCTAGAATCTCAACCCAAAATCGATTCTCAAGTTATACTAAACAGCTATTTTCGATTTCATTCGTGTGTAATTAAGTTTCCCACATCTGAAAATAGACATTCAGGTGGAACTGATATGGCAAGAATTGTGAAAGAATTGGATATAGCGATAGGGATAGGAATCGATTTTCAACCAAAAGTACGACGATTATGACGACGACGACGACGACGACAATAACGACGATGACGGCGATGTTATTACTAGACTTTGGTTTTGTTTTTCATTGCATGTTGATTTTTCGTTGGAGTAGTTGAAGTTGATTAGTTGAAGTCGTAGATACTACGTGGTATAGATATTATCATGATCAATATCACTATCAGAGTTATTAAACTTTATATTGGCAATGGTTTCTTGGTTATTATCAATATTAACTTTTTTGTTGAATGACAGAGTATGTAGCGCTATATCGATTTTGACTTTAAAATCGATTCTTTAATTTTAATCGATTCTCAAATATTAATCGATTCTACAAAATTAATCGATTCTCAGAATCGATTCTCAAATATTAATCGATTCTAAGAATCGATTTCCTCGATTCTACAAACTTAATCGATTCTCAGAATCGATTCTCAAATATTAATCGATTCTAAGAATCGATTTCCTCGATTCTACATGTATATATATACAAAATTAATCGATTCTTATCCCTGCTCTACATGTATACCTACTCTACATGTACGTATATACATGGATGTTTAATGATAGACAAGCAAATCCCAATAATTATATGCTTATCAAAATACGTAGTGTCGAAATGTTTGTGCGGAAAAGATTTTCCCATTCAACTTTACCCATAATACCTGGAGCTTTTTTCAAAGGGAAATAGCAGTATTTTGGGGGAAGTCAATAGAAACCGAACAAATCTATTGGGCATTACGATAGTAACTTGCTTGGTTTTTTATTGACTGGCATTTCATCTTTAGACAATGCAGAATTATCTTTGCATCTTACAAACTTCGAATTTTAACATTCTTTATAATAAAATTATTACATCGAAATTATTCAACTAATGTTTGCAATAATAGAAGTACATTCCATATGAATTAATTATTTCAACGTTCATTTAATGCTTCTTTTGCCAGCACTTCCTTGATAACATTTGTTTGTTTAGAATTTCCAAAAATTTTTTTCCTTGTAATCCAATTTGCATATAGGGATGTTATTGATTACAGATAAACTGGTTTAGCGTCAGTTCTCAACCGAACTGATTGAATCGGTTTAACTTCGGTTAAATCAATTTAATTAATCATTAATTAATTTTTAACTGTGGCTAATTTTAATTTAGAAAACAAACGCGTACATGATATTATAAAACGAAAAATGTCTTGTATTATATACAAAATATTTCTTTATGATACCTCAAATTTTATTGAAAACGAAGTATTTGATTTGATTTAGAAAATATTGCAGAATTTAATAATATCGAAGAAGATAATTATGATCTTGAAACTGAACTTGCAAGTTCATCTATATCTGAAATTGAATATACTATATCCGAAAGTGAATCTACTATCAATAAAAATCGGCACAATCAAACATCTCTTGTTTGGAATTATATGAGTAAAAAATACAATGAAAACCATGAAGTAGAAGCTATTGTTTGTAATCTATTTCAAAACACATTCAGCAAAAAAAACATCAACTCGTCCTCTTATGGATCATCTTCAAAATCGACATCATATAACTATCGCTGTAATAAATGAACAAAAATGATATAAACCATATGGAAAAAATGACCATCGAAAAGCTGAATGTACAAAAGCAGTTATTGATTTTGTTTTGGGCAATCAATTACCATTTTCCATTGTAAAAAGTAATTGGTTTAAAAAACTTTGCAACACTCTTGATCCAAGATATGATGTACCATCACGTCAATATATTCAAAAAAATATTATAAATCTTTTTAGTAATTCCCGAATACAGATTGCAAAGAAATTAGAAAAATTGGAGGCAAAAGTTTCACTTACTCAGTTTCGATCAAGCATATCTTGATGTGACTATTCATTAATGCAACATTATCTATTGGATTTAATTCATTTTGAACACAACCATACAGGAATTAGAACGAAAGAAAAGTTTCTTCAATTACTTAATGAAATGAATCTAAATGGAAAAATATTACTGAAAATGATTCAAAAATGATTCTTTGTGGAAAACTTATAACACATGAATTAGATATAGATGGAATAATTGCGAGTTTCAACACTATTGCTGTGCTGATCATGTTTTAAATATTGCAACAACTCATGGAATGGAATTAAATGTAGGAATTATTAATAAAGTTAGAACATTTGTAACAAAAATTCGAAATTCAACAATTCTTTGCGATATCGATATGCTTAGAAGTTATTGCCAAGTTATTAAGAAAAACTATATCAAACCTGATCTTGATGTTATTACACGCTGGAATAGTACACATCAAATGCTTGAGAAATTCAAAATAATGCGAAAGGAGCTTAATTTTCTTGTTGCAAGTAATAATTATTATATCTTGATGACACAGAATGGAATGATATTTATTCAATAATTGAATTATTGGAACCAATGTTTAAAGCAACTAAAATATTATCATCATCCACTTATCCAACCATGAGTGATATTTGTTTAACATTCAAAGAACTCCTACAACATATCGAAAATTATATGAATAATCATACAGAAGAAGAATGCATGATGGCTGAATCTATTCGCAAAAACTTGCTGATTATTGGAATCTTTTGATGAACCTACAACAATTTCTACTATACTGGATCCACGCTCAAAATTACTTACTTTTACAACTGGAGAAGAAAGCAACATAGCTATTACAAACCTTAAAACACTAATACAACATTATCGTTATTCTTCGCTTATTACACAAGAAAAACAACATGCATCGTCATTAGATGATGAGTTAACACGTTATTTAGTCTTGCCATTGTGTGATTATAATCCACAATATGAAGATCAATTTCCAACATTAGCAAAAATAGCACGAAGTTATCTTGCTATTCAAGGCATGTGAGCAAGCATTTTTCAGTTGCTGCTCATAGGTTCGAAACCGCCTTTTTCCAAGCTTCTCTGTGTTTGAAAAGTTGGATGGAAACAGATACTGACATACACGAATGAAATTATTAATAGAAGCAGTTATTGATAGATACTATACAAATAGAAATAGATTTCATTCACTTGTTTATTTTAAACGTTAACGAATATTATCGTTATTGTCATAATTAAGATATACATGTATAAATAAATTTGTATGGAATGCTCGATTTTTCCACGCATGTGATTAATCAATAACCGCGGTTCAACCACCAACCGGGATTTTTCAACCGAACTGAACCGACTCGAACTGATAACATCCCTATTTGCATATCGATATATACAAAACACAAATTTATCGCCGTTTGCATGTTTATATAGCCAGGTGATTTTTTTAGTTTATTGTTATTGATGATAATTTCTTTTGATTGTCTCACTTTTTGCCGGTATCGGTATAATTTGGTTTATTTTTGTTTTTTGTTGACTATGTGCGTAATCCATCACCGATAAACACGATTTTCTCTAAACTCAATTTTCCGGTCTTTTGATAGTTATGTGTCAAATATGCAATTTCGGAGCACTTTAACAAAGGTGAATGAGATAATAATCTTCATGAGATAATCACGAAATTACCAATAAAAACCACCTGCTATACAAATACGCAAACGGCGATAATAAACTACATGTACTTGAAGCAACCTGATTTTTTTACAATCACCCGCATTAAACTGACAAGACAAAGTCTCTACTATTAAGTGCCTGTTCCGACTAAAGACATGACAGAAATATGAAACACTAGATTTCTCCGACTAAATACTTTGCTGCCTGCATTGCAGTGATGACTAGAATGCATCAAGATTCCGCATCAAGTCATAGTCAAATATACAATAAAGTATGTTGAATTCACTTTACTTTTCGCGTTATGCTAATATAATGGCAGAATCAAGTCGGTTGGTGTTATCTCAAAAGATTTGGCATTGAGATAAGTAATGAAAAAGGTTTCGAGTGGTATAAAAAATTGGCGGCTGGAAGGATTTTGTGATACCACATCATGCACTTTCATTAGCAATTTTATTACATGTAATGACTCTTGAGAGAAAAAGATACTTTGTAGTGTCGGTTAAGAAAATTTCAGCGGATAATTACTTGATTTTTATTAATTATACCAAAGAATTGTCCTCACAATTTTTTGCATTCCGAAACAACCCATGGAAAAAATACCATGTTCATAATCAAAAAAATAATGTTTTAAATCAACCAACTTAATCATCATATAAATAGCAAGTTATTCTTATCGTTATCAATACAAATTTTATGATACCGATACATGTAACAGTATTATTACGTTTCAGATGCCACGATTGCCGTTGCTTAATGAGTCGAAGTGCATATCGATACGTTTCCTATCTTGTAGTAGAACTAATAAAGGAAGATCTTATTATTATTAGTAATATGCATGCAATAACGATAATGCGTATTCTTTAACGTTAACGTTAATAGATTGGTGTGAAGAAAACCATTATCGTTATAAAAATTTCTTAATACATGTACCTGACACGCTATCACATGCTAACTCAACCTAATAAAAATGAATAATGATAATGTAATTCGCTGCAACACAATGATCACACGAACTCTTTTTTTTAAGGAGTTGTTGTTGATAGTATTTTTACGCTCAGTCCGTGATCTAGCTAAAGGGGGTTTTTTCTCACATACATCGTCTTCTTTATGAATACTACTTAGCTGTAAACTGTCATTTTTAATTTTATCAAGTAATTGCTTGCGTTTAAAACAATTGCTTGCGTTTAAAACGTTTGACTTTCTCTTGCAAGTGTTTAAGTTCTAAATTGTAATTTTTTGCAATTTCTATTACTGTAACATATCATATCAAAGCATAGATTGATATTGACAAAGTAAATAAGAATAAGAATAAGAATAAAGTAAGATAAAGTGAGATGAGAGAAAGAAATAATGCTGGAGGAAGCGGCAGCTATGATTCAAATGGTATCACAAGTCGAAACGACTACAACGAAAATATTATTGATGTAGCAGATCTCGATGAACGAATTGTGTTGAATGTCGGTGGGGTTAAGGTATCCTTTTGTGTCACCTGTTTCTAAATAAGAACTTTTTATTGTTTCTAATGCTAAATCGACAAATTAACAGTACGAAACCTATCGATCAACATTAACGGCTTATCCAGACACTTTATTAGGAACAATGTTTGCTAAACGCGATAAAGCTCTCTTTCAACAGACAAACGATAATGAATATTTCATCGATAGAAATGGACACGCATTTTACTATATTCTCGAATTCTATCGAACTGGAAAAGTTTTGTGGCGTGAACACACTCATACATCAGATACTTCATCCTCGCCCACTTCTTCCTCATTATCCCTCACATCACCAATCACAACTTCAATACCTCCCGTAATACGTCAAATACTGGCCGAAGAAATTCATTACTTTCAACTTCCGATAAAAAGCGTTTACACATCCCTTCCAAACCGAGCCGCAGCTGCAAAAGTAGATTCATTTATCCACGCGCTGCAATTCGTAATTTATCATCTTACTTCGGAATTCGCAGCGCAAATACAAATCGATTTTCGCCGTAACAAACACCAACCACACGTGAAAATCGAGAATCATTCATCGACCAAGCTATACAATTGCGTGCATGAGATTGTGAGACCATACGGAGCAGTCGGATACAAGATTTTGGAGAAATTTGGCACAGAGATCGGTAGCTACTTGATGGGCTTGGTACCAGAATTGAAATGGAAATTGAAACATGTTGACAATTATAATTGGTATTCGCTGGTGATGTGTGTGGAAGATGGTGCGTTTGATTTTGACGGAATTCGTGAAAGTACATGTTTGGCTGATTCTATAAACGTGAAAACGGCTCCTTGGTAGATTCGATTTTTTTATGAGCAAGACAAACTTGAAAATAATACAAGATATAACCTTTTTAATTATAGATCGAGAAATTTTTTAGAACAAATTTCAATTTTTCCCGGTGTTATTGATTTTAAACAGTTGCAAAAAATCGCTATATCATAAATCAGCAGAGGTGATTAAACTTCATAAGAAATAACTATGATTTTACAAATCAGCAAAGATCATACTGATACTAGATTCAAACTTTTTTAATGTGATATAGAAATTAGACATTTGAATGGATTTTAAAGTTCTCTGTAATGAAAATATTGATACGCCAAATAATATTATCAAGCTAACAAAAAAACAAATAAAGATAGTTTTTAATATTTTTGAAATTAACAGAGATCATGCTGGTGTAATGTTGAATCGTGCTATAAGAAAACAAGATTAAAACATTTGAGTAATATAAAACTCAATAAAAAGTGAAAAACTTTGTGCATTATATAACTATTGGTAAATGTTCTTCATGACTATGAGTAAAGTAAAAAAATAAAACTGAATTATTTTTAATTGCTAAGTTTCAATTTTTAGACCAAATGCTGTTGGACAAATGTATTACTGATATATCAACTATTTGATTATTTGATTATTTAATTTCATATCTGTTTTTTGAAATATACTATTTATTTTTTAATAAAATATTATAAACTTTATCTTATATTAAACCAATTATATATATTTTAATATATAATAGATCTTAATATAATAAATATTTGATATAACAAAGACTTATAAAAATTCAATATAGCAAATTGAGATTCAGGACAAATCATAATAAATTCTTTGTTAGTTTAATCAATTAATTAATAAAATTATTATATTATTTTAGTTTAAATTTTATTAATATTTTTTTTGTTAATTTTATATTATATATATATATATATATATTATTATTATTACTATTATATAATAATTATTATATACTAACATATTTTAAATTTGGTATTTTATTAGTTTTTTTGCAAATTAAAAATATATAAAAAATTTAAATTAATATAATTATATAATTTATAAATAAAAAAAAACTTATTTTAACTACAGTAACAATCTGAAATAATGCAACAACGTCAAAATTTATAATTAAACATAGTAAAATAGGAGTTTTTCTTTTTATATAAAAGTTTTTAATTTTATTAATAAATATTTTTTATTTTTAAATTAAAATGAAGATAATATCACGTATTTTAACATATATTTTTTAGATTTAATCTGATAAAGTTATTCTACTATATATAAAATCAATTATTTTTAATATATTTTAATTATAAAAATACTTAACTTTATATATAATTAGAATAGTTTCATCAAATTAAATCTAAAAAAACATATTAATATTATTATATTATTAATTGTCATTATAAGATAAAAATTTTAATTTTTACTATATTTTATTAATAAAATTATATATATAATTTTATAATTTTATTAGTTATTATATATTAAAGTATAAATTATTTATGATTTTTATTTTAATATAAAAATAAAATATTTATAAATAAATAAAATTGAAATTTTTATTAATAAAATTATATATATAATTTTATAATTATATTATATTATATAAATTATAATTTATAATTTATAATTATAATAACTTGTAAAGAAAATAAAATAATATTAAAATATAAATTTTTATATAAAATTTTTAACTTTAATAATTAATATTTTCAAATTTTTAGATTTAATTTGAAAATATTTTTTAATTACAAAATAATTTGATTAATTTTTTTGCAATTAAAAAAATATTTTCAGATTAAATCTAAAAAATTTAAAAAATTTGAATTATTAATTATATTTTTTATAAAAATAAAAATATTAATTAGTAAAATTAAAAGCTTTTATATAAAAAAAATTATATTTTATTAATAAATTTTAATATTATTTTATTTTTTGCAAGTTAGTATAAACTAAAACAAAAATTATATTATAATAATAATATTTTTATTAGAAATAATCTTATAAATTATAAAATATTATATTTTAATATTTAAATTAATTTTGAAATTTTATTTATTTTAATTTTAATTATATTCAAAAATAAGTTAATGATTTTTTTATAATTAAAACATATAAAAAATAATTGATTTTATATGCAATTAGAATAGTTTTATCAGATTAAATCTAAAAAATATATGTTAAAATACGTGATATTATCTTAATTTTAATAAAAAATATTTATTAATAAAATTAAAAACTTTTATATAAAAAGAAAACTCATATTTTACTATGCTTAATTAATAAATTTTGATGTTGTTACATTATTTTAGATTGTCACTGTAGTTAAAATATACATTAGAACAGCTTTATCAGATTAAATCTGAAAAAAATATATGTTAAAATACATGATATTATCTTCATTTTAATGTAAAAATAAAAAATATTTACATGGCTGTATGCTTGTTTTCGAGCTTAAGACCAACCCTGCCGGTGATCGAGCTTGTGAGTGCATCGTACGGATTGAATCATCTTTTGAGGGACCATTTTTAACTTTTAATCCCGCAACTATTTTATTTAAGCGATAATTGTCGTCCCATAAGTTTCGTAATTTCG
>CAJVPL010001301.1:0-14911 GCA_910591945.1 Ambispora gerdemannii | reverse complement strand
AATATAAAAATAAAAAATATTTATTAGTAAAATTGAAAACTTTTATATAAAGAGAAAAACTCATATTTTTCATATTTTTACTATATTTTATTAATAAATTTATTTTAGTGTTCCATTCTTTTTGATTGTTACTATATATATTTTTTAGATTTAATTTAATAAAATTATTTTAATTGTATATAAATTTAATAAGTTTTTTATAATAAAAATATATAAAAAAATTATTAACTTTATATATGATTAAAATAACTTTATCAAATTAAATTAATAAAATTAAAACTTTTATATAAAGAGAAAAATCTGCATTTTTATATTTTTAATTGTTATTATATATTTTATTAATAAATTTTAATATTATTATATTTTTTAATTATTATAATATAATAATATTAATTTTTAATTAAAAAATCAATTTTTATATTTTTAAATAGTTTAAATTTAATTGAAGCTTGCTTTCTAATTGCAAAAAATATTAATAAAATTAAAAATTTTTATATAAAAAAATTATTGTTAAAATACAAAAATAAAAAATATTTATTAATAAAATTAAAAAATTTTATATAAAACAAAAATTTTAATTTTTATTGTATTTTATTATTAAAATAGTATATATAATTCATATAATTTTATAATTTTGTCAGTCATTATATATATTTTACAAATTTTAAATTATTAAATTTATAATATAATTTCTAATAAAATTGTGTTTATATGTAAAAGTGAATTAATAAAATATAAGCAATTTTTATTTTAATAAATTTAATTTTGAATTTAGATTGGTACATTATTTATATTTTTCTAAATAATTATAAATATAAATAAAGTACAATTATAATTTGTTTGATTTTCGTTGATTCATCTCATATATTGAATAAATAAATAATAAATAATAATACTTGACTATCTCTAGTTCTATAATAGTATAGCATTTCTTTTCCATGAAATAATTTACAAAATAAATTTTCACAAATTTTTCTCAAGTTAAGTTAATTCTCAAAGCTATGAAATAAATATTTTTTGTTCTATTAAACTCATAAACTTAGTTGCTTTTCTGAGTTTATGCAACTTAACTGACATTATTCACGAATTTGAATCAAATTTTTGTGAGTTTAAGCAAAAAATTATATTTATAGATTGCTGAATTTTACAAGAAATTCATGAAATTACTCGAGTTTGCAAAAAGATACATCAATTCTTTTGATATTATGCATACGTAAGCTCTACTAAATTTTGATTACATGCAAATTTTCATGATAGAATTGTTCGAATTTACATTATCACAAATTCATTATTCAATGCAAATGTTCAAAAATTCATTAAATTTAATCTTATTCAAACATTAGAAATATTCTAGCAATGTTCAATAAAATATATCAATTCATTAGGACTGATAACAGTTCGATCTGGCTCGGTCCAAAAGCTCCGGTATTTATAGTTATTACTAAAATGGGTTGAGGCTTATAAAAATAGCAGAATAGATAGAAATTGACCTGCTAAATATAGAGCATAACGGAAATATAACTTGATTAGGACTTTCGGTCCCCATTGAACGGTTCATGTTGAAACTCAGCCTATTGAGGTATCACACGATATTAGGCCCGCAAAAGTCACAAACTCCAGAATAAAGGACTGTACTCTTGTCGGCTCAAGTAGGACAGGCTTGGGACCCGGTCCTCTAAGACTTATTAACAGCCCTACAATTCATATACATGTACTTATGTGGTGCATTCCAAGTGGATAACAAAATATGAATTTTATTTA
The DNA here is from genome assembly GCA_910591945.1 of Ambispora gerdemannii. Classification (NCBI taxonomy): domain Eukaryota; kingdom Fungi; phylum Glomeromycota; class Glomeromycetes; order Archaeosporales; family Ambisporaceae; genus Ambispora; species Ambispora gerdemannii. Next base: position 13,150 of record CAJVPL010001301.1, on the reverse strand, counting down.
TATTCCATTTTTCGAGGTATCGCTATTAAGCTTTGAAAATACTGTAATTCCAATATATAAATTCCGAAAACTAGTGAAATTTACGAAGAATCTATAACGATAACAAACATATATATATATCCAAAACCACATTAATTCTTGGAATGTATCATATCAAATTCCTGAATTAAATCAAAATTTTGATTGTATAACAATTTTCAACAAAATTACTCGATCACTCGAATTCAGAGCAAAAATTATTGGATTTTCCAAAATTATTCTGCAAAATTTAAGAGTATCTTGTGCCTCACTTTACCCTTAAATAACTTATGTGTAATCGTTAGGGTAAGGCTTTGAGTCAAGAGAAAGATTATGTTTGGATTTTATTACCGTATAGCGCTGCTTACCTCACATCTATTAATTTAGTAATGGACTATAGAAGATATTGTACTATGAATCTTCGATTTGCTTAATGTATGCGGATCTTAAACGTTAACGTTAACATTAATGAATTTACGTATGCATTTGGTATTAATTTTTTGCTTTACAGCAAAATCCTTCATGAATTTGTGCTAGTATACGATTTGTATCTCGAGAAAAACCATCGAATTCGCAATTATAACTACGTACTTGTTTACAATCGTTACAAATTCCATCCAAACCTTGAATTCTTTTTATGGGAAACATTGCCTAACCAAAGCTCGATTCGAGAATATGTAAACCATATTTTCGTAATAAATTTGATTATTGGAATTTAAAAAGCATGGCAGTCCAATCTTTGCTTTCAATCCATATTTTGTACATCTCGAGAAAATGGTATTTCAAAGATATTATGCGTTTCCTTTGATAAAACATGTATCGGTACACAGCCCGTTAAACCGAAGATTTTAAAAATTCGGTTTATTTAGTAAATTCGGTTTGATTATTGTAACTGTTCAACTTCGATCTACCAAAGCGGGTTTATTATATAACGGTTCCTGGCTTATGCAGGTTTTAATTAGCGCTTCGGTTTAACGGGCGGGTTGACCGTGTATTATGAGAAATTAATTTGATCAATTGATAATGCAAAGCAACAGTATGATGTCCCATAACTTGTCTGCTAAATAATTCTTGCCTAGCTTATTAGACTTATTAGAACAGTGATACTAGAAAATTAGTGATGTAGAAAATAAGATTAGTATGGCAAAAGTATTAATTTTCAGAATCGAAAATTATGTAATTAATTAATTAATTAATTCACGTTGTTATTCATCACTCTCTTTTAATAAAACCGTAATGGCCAAGTGACATTGTAAACTCTTTATTTATTTCTTTCTGTGATTAACTACTCTAAAAGAAAGAAAAAAAGTCATAATATAAAACCATAAAGTATTGTCCACTTCCTTTACATAGTGATAGTGATTGTTGTAGCTCAGGTGTTTGTACCACCTCAGGCTCTACTGGTAACCCTGCATTAAGTATCGCAGCAAACTGTAAACGAGATAATCATTGATTGGCCGAAATAAAAATAGAATGTATGCTAAATTATAACTACATACTCCTTATATTACAAGACATTGTTTTTTAGGTTAACAAGTTACAAGAATAACTTTCCCGCCCACATCGTCAACTATATGGCGCCAATTTTTATTCAAATGACAACAATAAAATAGCGATAGAACTACATTATTGTATGTATGCTGTACACTAGTATACTGAGAATAATGATAATAATAATGAATTATGTCATCCAATATTATGCCTATCGAATTGTCAAATTGGGAGAACAGCACCGTTTGGAATGGAAAGTGATGAACAAGAATTGAACACAACCAGGAGTCATTCAAATCCTAATCTCGTTGTTTTATCAGTATATATATCGATATATATGTTAGACTATATATATATGTCATTCATCAATGTCCTATTTTTTCGGTTACGGATTCCGGGATAGTGAAATGAGAAATAGAAGGACGGTGGATGGAATTATAAAAAAAACTGTTGTGATAACAATAATACGTATCGAAGACCGGACACATTACTTGTTTGCTTGCGCTCGCTTGCTTGTATTGTTTGTATTCCATTATTTTTGTCGTGAAATTAACTCAAATTTCCGTCGCATTTTTGCCAAAAGATCCGAAAATTAGTTAGAATGGGCGAGACTTTTGATGATTAAGGGAGATGACTAATTGAGGAAACGATGTCTACGTTGTTTTTCCTGTTTATATATTTATTGTCTCTTTTTATGTCTCTTTAAGCTGTTAACGTGTTCTTTACTGTTATACTCTACTTTATGGATAATGACGGTCACGGGTGTGATACTATCTATAGGAAAAAAAATTGTGTGCAAAAAAAGAACGCGCGTTCTTAAAAAACAAAAACCTATTATCGTTTAAGACATTGTTCCCAAAAACAAGATAATAATAACAACAATAATAATTACTAACCATCCACTGTAGCAATTTCTATTATTTAAATGTCGTTACTTCATAATTTTTGATTGTGTATATAATTTAATTCCGATCGTAATAATGCCTATTTTCTAGTTCACACGACCAGCTGGTTGGATCATTCATTCATTCATTCATCCACACATACGTATTCATTCAGAAACTGGTTATTAAAGTTAGACTTCTTTGTAAGTAGTAGTAGTTGTTGTTGTTGTTGTTGTCATTAACATTTATACACAAAGACAAACAACATCGGGTGACGTTTTTTGTTGCATTAATTTTTGATACTAACATAATACATATCGATATTGATTTTTGGCAATATCGATATCGATATATCGATATAGTTCTAATCTAGTATAGATAGAATGGTGATTATCGTTATGACGAAAAATTAGGGAGATTGTTGTGAAAAAACGGCGCCACCGCCACGACAACAATAGTCAGTTCAAGATTGATTATATTCGAGAAACATCCATTTTTTCAAATATTCATCCATCTTTAACTTTGACTCTCTCCCTTTTTAATCGTTTTTTTACTTTTTTCTTTTAAAAAATAAATAATCTTGTATTATTTTTCTTGCATCATCATTTGTCATTTTCCGCCCTCCCTCTCTCGCTTTTTTCGCATTCTTTCCTTACTCTCTACATTACATTACACGTCACAGTCTTACATCAAAAATATTAGAACTACTTACTACTCCTATCATCAATCATCATTATACTAGCAAGCCTAATAATAAACAAAAAAATCAACAACCCACATCATACGTATACATTTCCCCCTTGCGATAGGTGTCATTCGATTGATTGCCTACGTCATTTGACACTTTGTTGTGTGTCTCTTAAATCAAAAAAAAATAATAATAAATCAATTACCCTTAAAATATTTATAATCGAAAAAAAAAACTTTCTCAAAAGTGTGCACGTTGTGTGCAAGCTGTGTAAGCTTTGAATTTTAATTAACTTTATATCAGTTATCATTAACTTTATAAATACCCTAAAAATAGTAGTAGTAGGCACGACGACGAACAACTACGACGACGACGTCATAAAATAAAAACTAAAAATTTAAAACTAAAAAATTTATACTAAAAATTTAAAATAAATAATAAAATAATAATGCCGGCAACACGAAAGCACTTACACATAGCAAAACCACGTCGTCGACAACGCGCCGTGAGTCTAACAACTCGAGCCTCACGCTGCGGCGTCAAAAATTATGTGAACGTATTGAAATCTCTACACTCGCAAGTGGAAGACTTTTTTCCGGTCACCAAAGAATACATGCAAGAGTACATTGAAGTGAAGCGAAAACAAAACAGCATCAAGGCGAATTCATTGGACCAATATTTTCAACATATTGAAAGTTATAATATGGCATTGGGTCACGGGTGGGATTCCGAGGTTTTTGAGCCAATGATGCGTGAAGTGCTGGAGGATCTTGAACAGGCTGAGGGAAAAAGAAAAATTGAAAGAAAGATGGTGGATGTTAATAATATTACTGCTAATGCTTCTGAAGAAGGAGTTGTCGCTAGGTCAAATTTAATGATTGACCAGGAGAATTTAATGAGCGATGACGTTATTGATAGTCACGTCAACAATGTCAACAGTACTAATAGTAGTAATGACAATATTAATCCTAATAATAGTAATAACGCCACCATTAGCTCTAATATTAATCCCAATAACAATGGCATGGATAACAATCATGGATATGGTAAGTATTCCTACCTTTGTAATAATTTTTATTTGATTTAAATGATATTTTGCTAATTGTATATTTAGCTCCCTCAGTAACACTGTCATGCTTTGACGCATCACACGGATTAAAACTTGAGAGCACCTTACAAATATCCCTTGCCAATCTTGATCCAAACGATCCTTTGCTCTCATTGCGAAGTTTGTGTGACTCGGTGGCGAGATCACGATTTCCAAAACGATGGGGTGACGTGGACCCTTCGAGAATATATTTTCGTAATGACATGTGGAATGACTCGCAACCGTTGCCTTTGCACGACGAGAATTCATTCAAAATGTTTTGGTCGTTGCATCATAATGCATCGGTACCAGGTAGTGAGGTGCATTTGGTTGTGTATACACGACGAAGTTCAGGTAATTGTTGTTTAAATTAATTTGATTTGATTGATTGAATTTATGAGTAAAAAATATTTAGCTCGAATTTATCTCTTGTTTTTAGCGAAAAAACTAATTATAGGTACAGATATCGATCCACTGTCAACATCGATACCAATTGCTCCTTTAACTCCACGAAAAAGCCCACCACGGATTACAAATCCTGCCCCGGCAAACCTTGATATGCTTTCAGGTTAATATTCTTTTTCCTTAAAATTTTTATAGAATTTCATTCACTCAATTCTTCCTTCATTATTACAAAACAGAGAGTCTCGCTCCATCGCCGACATTTCAACAGGTGAAAGCCATAACAATCAGATCACCCACTAAAACATACAAATCAAATATTGCTGTGACCGACACTACCACCTTTGACTCATTACTCAAATTCGCCATCAAAAAACAACCACCACCCGGTAAACAATTTGTGTTGCAAAGTGCTGATGGAGAGTTGGAATATATGCCCGAAGATCACGTAAGAAAGGTGATTTTTGGAACTGGGCACGCAGAAGTGATAGTTCGAATTGAGGATATGCGAGAGATCGATTTTACGCAATTTTGATTTTTTTTTTTAAAAAAAAGATGGATAATTTGTATGGAAGAATTTTTCGAATATGCAGATTTCGTTATTTATTAGCAATGTATATTATTATTTATGGAAAGCAAGTTGCTGAATAAGCTATGAATGAATCAGACAAAACGTGTGAACATTGTTTGAACATTGCTACTTTAATGGCAAAGAACATCAAGATATTGTTTATTTGTACAAAGTTTTTTTTTTTACTTTTCTTTTTATTATTTGACAAACAATCTTTTTTTCAGCTTTCCCAGTTTATTTTGTTTTATCAACATTTGATCTTTCTCCCCGATTTCTTCTTCATTTTTGATGTTATGGTACTCTTTAAATAAAGTAAACAATAATATATAGGCTTTCTTCTTGATTAAAAAAAGTATTTCGATGAATTTTTCTTGTCCAATTTGGTTCTTCTTCTTCGGGATTTTTATCCTATTATTTCTTGTACATTTTCACTCATTCATTTCACTCACTCACTCACATTCATTTCTTTCACTCACTCACATTCATTCATTTTATTCACTCACATTCATTCATTTCATTCACTCACTCATTTCATATTACACTATCACAATCCAATTCCTTTCACCGCAATAACATAAAATCAATCATTCTTTAAGCTTATTTGCACGCTTCACCACAGAAACGTAAAATTTTATAGTTTTTTTGGGTTGCATTTTCGCATTCCACGATGTCCAAAAAATCATTTTTATTATTTTATTTTATTTTATTTTTATAACACGCGAAAGTTATATATAAGTAGCGACAGACAATAAGTCGCGCGCTTTTTTTACCTATAAGAATTTCATTTGTATATATTTTTGTGAATCACAAAAAAAATATTTTTATATATTAAAAATTTCGTGGAACATTACGATAATAATAAATAAAAATAAATTTTGAAAACTAGGTTCTAGGTGGAAGCATTGTCCATTATCTCTACAAATTTAGATCACGCGAGATAACACGCATAAAATGCACAGGAAAAGTGATACGATTTTGTATTCCCCGTTAAGAATTGCATGATTAGTGCAACAAAAAACTGTTTCTTTTTGTTTATTATTAATAATAGTAACTTAATTTCTGGCATACGTACATTGTGTACACATTTATAAAAAGAAAGTTTGGCGGGAAAAGTTGTGTAATTCTATTTTGTGTTAGCAAAAGGGTATAATAATGGGAGAAAGTGTGCGACTTGGTTTTGCGTATGTAATGTGTTGTGTTCGTGTGACAATAAATGAAAAAGGGGAGTTATATATCGTTAGTGACACGTACACGTCTTTGAGGATCGTAAAATTTAACGGTTCAAATTTCATGGAGAATGCAACACTGCATGGATAAAGCTGTTGTTTTCCTTTTTCTGATTTTGGAGATTTATGCGGTGGTTGGATTAGTCTTCCTTCCAACGTTGACCATTAGAATATTCGATTGCGAAATTAATCGTCTATCGCTATAGACTGTTTTTATATATATAACCTGTTCTTACGAAACATTATCTAAATCGAGTATCTGAGTTCTTGAAAGAGCGTGAATCAAGTTTCAGTACATTTTGAGCTCAATTAAAAAAGAAACGAATTCAAAATAAGAATCACTCAGCTTTTGTCCAACATTTAATTATTAAAGTTAAGGACAGCAACACAACAAATACGGCTTTGTTCCTTGATTCTATCCCTTTCTCCCTTTCAATTATATTCCGCTAGTTCGTATTAGGAAGTTGGCTTACGTTTCAACCGCAGAAAATTTCATTGTGCAGCGGTGTCAGCAACAAAAGGAGCAAGCACCGTGAACTCTATTTGTTTCAGAAACATTCGCGCGTAAGAATCTAGAATGTTGTTTAACGCTACATTTTTTTTTAAATGGCGTACTATCGCAGCAAGTTCCTGTTTTTGATAATCTTTTAAGAAAGATTTTTTACATAATAGGTGCTACTATAAGATAAAAGATTCTTTTCCGAGGGATATTTATTTAAAATATCTTATCATGATGAATGTACGTCAGCATTATATTTCATATTGAGGCTCATGCATATACAGAACACAAACATATATTAAAATGAGCTTGCAAAAAAGAAAAGTAATTTCTATTTGACGATGGATAGGGATAATGGGTAACGTAGAATAATAGGGGTTTTTGTTACCTAGCTTTTTTCCAGTTAGTAGAATATTACAATACTAAGATGCAACGAAAAGTAATATCAAAGATAACATGTTCGGTCAAACCTGTATATAGAGATTAATAAAATTCTGGATCTTTACAGGATCTGGACAAAATTGCGATTTTTTTCCGACCCGGATCTGGACTTATATTACAGATCATTTCCGGATCTAGTGTAAAAAGTTTTATCGTTATCCAAGTTTTGTCAATAAACTTGAAATCCTGGGAGAAAAATGTCGGCATGATTGCCTGACAAACTTGGAAGTTTCGGCATATGCCGTAACTGAAACCTGACAAAACTAGTTTCACAAATAAAGTATTATATTCCGAACACTGATACTCGGAATTTGGGAAATTTGCTGAGATCCAATTTCAATGCTAAGATTCTGAAACTGGTTTTGACATTATATTTATAAGCAGTTTCAGCATTTTATTATTTAGCATGGTGATTTTTTTATTTGTTTTAAGTCTTAGGGTAGGGTTACTGATTGATATTCATGTGTAAATTTTATGTATTAACAGTTAAAATTAAATTTTCTATCACAACGTCATTATCAACTGTGTGCAAGTATTTTATTCCTATACGAAACATTCTTTTTTTATTATGTCTGTTTATTTGTATGCATAGGGCTTCCTAATTTCCAACTGTTAGTTTATTATTGCGCGAAAGATTTATTTTACATGCATATATTACATCATTACTTACTGCGAGTTGGAGTATGACTCTTTCATCATTATCGAATGTATGCAAGTAATCATTACTATGCACAATGAGGCCTTTTTATATTGTTAATGATCATGCTAAGTATCATTACAGAGAACATGAAAAGACTTTACTAGCTTTTCAAAAAAAAATTATTTATTTTACTTATAATGTTAGCACATGAAAAATCATGTGCGAGAGTCTCACTTTTTATCATTACCATGTATGCAAAAAATCTCTTAATTCTTATACTTGTAAGCGAATTTTTAGTTTTATTGTTATCACCAAGAATATTAATCATTAAGTAAGAAGTGGAAGAACTATTTAACATATGAAATCTTATGTTAATGACGTGCAAGGAATTATTATATTTCTAATTGTTATTACTAGCTAAACTCCTGGAAAAGCTAGTTTCGAAATATTCTACGCCCTTTTTTGAGTTTCGAAGGGCAACACTAGTCATTACTCGAAAGATTGTCGCATATATAGTTTGATTGTATAAAGAAGATACCCATCGAAAAACATTTAGAATCTTATCTTTACTATAAAGAAATAAAAAATAGTTCTTGCACGCACATTCTATCTTGTTATCATACGTATATTCACCAAATCTAAGCAACAAATTATCAGAATAAAATCTATTTTTTATTTGGTTCCGTGATCAAGAAAGGCTAGTCTATTATTGACGGATTAAATTTTTACCGAAAATGCGCTAACGAAATTTTTTTCGTTCCCAAATTTTGTGATTTGCTTAGGATTTGATAAGCCGAATACTGAGTTTATTATTACCTTGATTCTGTTCTGTATTTCAAAAATTTGAATTATATCGTAAAAAACATAAAAAATACGAATAAATTTTTTTACTTATTAGCCATGTTAACATAAATTCCTGAGTATGAATTGTAATAATAGCTTGGTGTAATACAAATCCGTGATTTTTCGTAGCATTTATCGTTGAGATTTTGCAAAGTGTGAATATTGCTACCATTCAAGTTTGATAGCTGAATTTTTTTAGTATGGTAGGTTTGGTTTGCAATGCTAACAATTTTAGATATTTTAGTCGCCGTCACCGATGAATCAATGTTTACAAAGAAGCTATTTTTCAACTGGTACTCGATTTTGACACTTTAGAACTTTTATACCAGTTGCAATTTCTTATTCTGTATAGGCTGGATGAAATTTGATGAAGCTGCATCAATTCAATTGTTTAAACGAGATGAAATGAATCACAGGAAATACAATAAATGGAACACTCGATAAAATTTTTATCTCCGTCAATATTAATCCAAACAAAATAAACAAGTAATCATTTTAAACCTCGAAACCTCAATTATTTTTAAAGATAATGGAAAACAGATAATTTTAACCACTTTTGTGAAATTGAGTGATTCAACTCTAATTTTTCAATTAGTAAATTTCGACCTACATATAGAACAGATAAAAAACCAAATTTGGACACTGATTAAAAAAATATCACACTCTATCGCTATGAAATACGTACCAATTTTCATAAAAATTAGCACAAAATTATCGAGATTTAAGATCCGAATTATGCTTCTAGCAGAGATCGGACCTTCGAAATCAAATTTCGATAACGATAAATTTTCAGTCGATTATTCTGAAAATTGGTAGGTAGATTTCATAAACATTTTTAGCTAGGATTTGTTTCAATGTGAGAAATTTACTAATTGAAAATTTTGAGTTAAGCCACTCACTGTTAAAAAAAATACTAAAGGTTTTGAGGTTTAATTAAAATGACTAGTTGTTATTTTGTTTGGATTAATATTGACGGAGATAAAAATTCTAGAAAATTTTATCGAGTGTTCCATTTCTTGTGAGAGCCACTGTATATATTTGGAAAAATGGGAAATTGCGCAATCTTCCGTTTCAACAGAAATTGAGCTCGTAAATCAAACAATGGACAAAAACAAAATTGCTGCATGTCCGCCTTCTTTCACATAAATTATATTAATTTTTACAGTAAAATAACATAATTTCATATTCGTAAATTTTGTTTCACTCAATTCGATAATCGATTCCAATAAATAGATAAATCCGCAAGAGATGAATTACTCAAATTTAATTTGTTATTACGAATGGATTCTCTGATCAGACCTTATGGCTTAAAAAATATCAATTTGTATGAATATCGATATGGCAAAAGAGTTATAAATAAATCCTAGAAACATCCACAATTTGTTATAGCAAAGGAGGACCTATTTTTGAGATATGTCCCTATAAGAAATTGGTGCCTGTTAAAAAATACGGAAATATACAAAAAAGCCTATTACTTTCATAAACACATATATTTATAGATAGATGTATAATAAACACGTAAAAGATTTTAAAGTCTTTTTGTCTTATATGTTATAAAACAAGCAGGCTTTTACGATCTTTTACTTATGCAATTTAACGTGTTTTATACGTCTATGAAAACTTGTCGATTCAGCTGTTTACGAAATTAATAGACTTTTCGTATATTTCCGTATGTTTTTACAGACATTTACAGGTACCAATGGTGGGGGTTGTAAGCAAATCCAAAATATTGTCATAAACTTCACTTGAGTCTGACCTACTATCATATGGTGGATCTCATTTCGCTTTGAAATTAACAAATATGTTTAAAATAGCAATTTGAATCTTAATTTATTTTTTCCCAGTAAAGAGACATTTTCTCTAAGTTAATAACAAGCTTTTAATTTGATTAAGAATGCATATATTATAAAAATGGCTTCTAGAATAAATATAATAATAGTGCGAAGCGGCTAACGCACACTTTCATGACTGCTAAAATAAATTTGTATATTTTTTCGATTCCCAGTAGGTATTCGAATGCGAAGGACTAGAATACAAATTCAGTTAATTCAATAAATGTATTACTGATTAAATTAATAACTATTCAGAACTTGGAACTTCTGTTAAACCGGCGTTATCAGAAAATCCAGTTTATTATAATTGTTCCTAGATCCCTCAATTTCTTGAGGCGGGTTTACGATAACTATTCCTGGAATTAATTTGGCTTATATAGGTTTTAATTAGTACTTTGGTTTAACGGGGGTTGACTAGAATATTTTTAGTCAAAATAGGATATACGAAAATTCAACATATTTTATGTCTTGCTAACAGATTTTTGATTATTTACGTATTAAGAAATCGATTAACTGCAAAATATAGCAAAAAAATACGCAGAAAGTAAAAATATTTATTCTTCTTGACTGTATATTCTAACTGCAGTTTACATATTGATTTCTACATCTAAACTCATCATTTCGTCCTACAAAGGTGTTAAGACATAGCAGTACTTGAATAGTAGTGGCATTTTTAATGGTAATAATTGACTGTAATTAAATATATATAACGCGCGGTTGACCGTTAACCGATACCTTAACAGTTAAGGATTTTTCGGTTTCCAATCAGTAGAATATTCCTTAAATTCGGCGGCTTTAATATCAGCTTCCTCAAATTCAACTTTTAGAATTTTCGAAAACGGAGATCCTTCGTATTGCAACCATTTTTTGCTTTGGGTAGCAGATTTATTAATCAATGCACAAATGAAATTAGAGTATAAAAGAAATTCAAAGATTTGATTCACTTACAAAACCTCAATTTCAGTGTCTTCGCCCTGCGCTATACCCTGAACGGTTCCTTTTTCTGTTTATTTAGGATATTTATTATTTAAACATAATATGGTAAGAAAATATATTATAATTTATGTTCGTCTTACCGGTATTTTTGACCCATCCAACAAGATTTAATTCTACTGCTTTGTTCACTGTATATTTCCTAAAAAATACACCTTAAATTAAAATTATTAATAGTTTCAATTTAATTGCATATAAAAAATCAAGCTTTAACGTTAATAATAAAGAAAAAAATTAAAATACCTTGAACCGTTCCAAATACTTCATAAGTTAAAGATTTTAGTTTTGCCATAACGTTAGGAAATGTAACAAACCAATAAAATCAAGAACACATTTACGTATAAAGTACATGTATACGTATATCGGATAATTGATGCACCGCACTGTCACGATGATATGCATAAGTCAATAACTAAAAACAGTTGAAATATGTTACATGTGCATGTGAAAGTTTTAAGAATCAGAAAATTCATTCTACGTATGCATTTTACTATAAATTTCAAGTGACAAATGACAAAAAATAAAAAATGATATTGTCATTTGCCAATGCTGCCTGTGATTTGATTGTTGAGTTAGTGCCATTCATAATTTGGTGATTAAAACGCGTTCTTCCAATAAGATAAACCACCATGTTTTGACGCCGTGCTCTATTTATCTGAATCTTTTTTTATATTGTCGCCAAGCGATGAGTTCTCTGTCATTGTATTTGGTGAGCATAATGATTTATATAATGCGTTGATTGATGATTGATTTGGAAATAATTTAACATATGACAAATAACCTCTGCCAGTTTCTCAAGACAATTTGGAATGTTGAATGTACAAAAAAAGCGTCCCAAAAGATAATACGACATGAGATTGTTTCCATTACTATAGATTTAATTAATCATTGTCATATCGCTAAGAAAAAACGAAATATTTAACATCAAATATATATATGACCTGCTTTTTGAAGCGGAACATGGATAAGCAGGACCATTAGATTAGATAACGTTCATGCACATGTTTCTATATTTGTTTGACCGTTACACTGATTTCGAACATTCCAGGATAAACCGCACTTTTCGTATTACAAATCCACATACAGTTTTGTGTAAATCTCCGCATTTTACATGTATATCAAATGTAAAGGAAAAGTAATTTTAATAAACACGGTTCTGTCAGTAGTTCACATTTCTTAACAAAAACCACCTTTTTAACTTTTTTAACAAAACCACCTTTTTACAACCTGGCTCAGAACAATACTACTTACCAAAGTGCGCACAAAATCCAAGAGACGTATGACGTCTCAGTTGAAACATTGCGACGATGGGCCGATTCCGGAAGAATTGCTATTGTCAGGACACCTGGTGGAAAACGACTCTATTCAATTACTGACATACAAGAAATCTTTAGAGATAACCAACAGACACAAATCACGCAAAAGGCCAAGATCTGTTACGCCAGAGTCAGTTCAGAACATCAACGAGACGACCTTGAACGACAAATCGCAAATCTTCGACAATACTACCCAGAATACGAAATCATCAGTGATAT
>CAJVPL010001300.1:0-14912 GCA_910591945.1 Ambispora gerdemannii | reverse complement strand
TAGAAATTGGCATAGGACTTAGATATTATTTTCACATTCCTCTTATATTTGTTTAATTATCTCTCCCAACCCTTGTTCACGTTTATTAGCTAATTACCCTATTTGTGAAAAATGTGTAACATTAATAATAATAATAATAATATAAGAATAATATAAATTAAATATAAATATTATGAAATATAATAAAATAAAATAAAATATAATTAAAACAAAATAAAATATAATTGAAAAAATAATTAAAATAATATGAAATATAAAATGAATAGTATAAACTAAAAGAAATTATGATTTATAAATTATATGTATATTAATTATTTGATGAAATATATTTTAAATAATATGATATATCTTATATCAAGTATTAAACTATTATATAATAAAAGAATAAAAATAAGACCAAACAAAAATTTTAGATATCTTAAAAATATATATTAGTATTATTATTTATTAAAAAAATTGAATTTTAACTATCTGACTATATAAACTTATATCCAAGACAATTTGCTTTCAACTTTGTTGAAAAATTAATAATCACTTTATCCAAAAAATTAATAGGAATTACTTTTCTTATCAATATATCTAATAATTACTTTGACTTCTAAGAAAAAGTATTTAATCAAGAACTTGAACTACAAAATTTTTAGCATATTAATAAAGTTTTATATATTATTTAATAATATAATAAAATTTTTGATAAGCCTATTTATACTAAATATATTAATATATAATTAATTTTTTTTTAATATAATTTTTAAGACAAATACAATAATTAAGAATAATAGAAAAATTAATAATCAAAAGAATAAAAATAATAAAGTACTTGAAGTTTCTGAATTAATTTTGTGAATCTGGATTAAAAATTATATACAAATATATAAGTATTTTCTGAATATATAAAAATATATGAGTTCAGAATGCTGTTTACAAAAATAAGCTCATAAAGTTATCTTTTTTCTTGAATTAACAAATAGTTTTCTTTTACCAGTAATCCAAGACAAAAATAATTATTTTTTTGAATCTAATACATACTATATAATACCTAGATTCAACAAAAATATTGAAGTATAATAAGTATTATTCTTAAATTAATACTGAGTAATATATATAGCTTGTATATAATACATGCAAAAAGTATTTTTCTACTCATGTTTTTCTGATAAATTACAAATACTTTGCTTATTCAAGAAATGACTAAAATTTGATCAAAATAATATATACTAAATTGTATAAAATATCCTATATAAAATATATAATTAGAATTTTACAACAAATAAATCAATAAAGTTGAATAAATAAAATTTATTTTTGCAAAATCTAATAAAATTTATTAATTTTATTGATTTTTTTTCAAATATACAAGAAAAACTTAATATTGTCACCATGTAATAAATTTAGTACCTGATATAAGATATATCATATTATTTATAGTATATTTCTATTGGATAGTTAGTAAATATATGATCTACAAATTATAATTCATACTAATCCTTTAGATTTTATACTATTTTATTCTAATTTCATTATATTTCATACTATTTTATCTTATATATTTTATATTTTATACTAATTTATCTTATATCTTTTATATTTCATACTATTATATTTTATATTATTTATATTTTATATTATTCATTTTTAATTTATACTATTTGTTTTTAGTTTATATTATTTTTATATTATTATTATTAGTATGAAAAACACATATTATTGATCTTTAAGAACCAAATTAGCTTAAAAGTAATTTATAGTAAATTAATTACACTCAAGCAAAAGATATGAAACACTATAAAATAGTTTATAGAATAAATTATGTCTCATTCTAAATAGAATAGATTAGTTCTAGATTAAGAAGATCAAGTAATGAATAATTATTATAAAAATAGCATGTATCTTAACTAGAAGAAGTAAGAAGTTTAATATAAATAATTTTTAATTAACTTAGTATTAATAAAGTTTCTTTGCTTTTATTTTTTAAATAAATATAATAATTGACTTACTGTGTGTTTATCAGGAGAATTGATTACTTTGTATTTTCTTTTCTTAATTAATAATAAAGATTCTTGGTAAATCTAAATTACTTCTTGATGAAGTATTCATTAAAATATTAAAGAACTTTGTGTTTTATCTTTCTTAAAAATTCTTTACAAATACTTTGAATTCTTGGTGAATGCATTTAGTTCTTGATGAACTTCTTTTATTCTCATAAAATATACTTTATTCTTTGTGAACTTGTTAGATTCTTTGTAAATTTTTTAGTGCTTTAACTAACAAATAATAGTATTAGAAGATTATCTCACATATTACTTATTTCTTCACGCTTTTTCACATGATATAGTCACTGCCTATTGTTCTAGTAAAGATCTTTATTTATAAAGATTACTAACAGTAATAATATAATAGTATTCTATGAAATTATTTTTATAAATCATTATTTGTATTATTAGAATATCATCCAATAAGAGATGAATATATATAATATATATTTTTATTTTTGAATCTTTGTATTACTTAAGATTTTTTTTCTTCTAGTAATATTATATAATATTTTTGGCTTCTTTTATTATTCTTTTTCTTGAACACACAAATTTTTTTTATATAAAAATTGTTGTTATGACTGATTCTTTGACTTAATTTGCTAAGATATTG
The DNA here is from genome assembly GCA_910591945.1 of Ambispora gerdemannii. Taxonomy (NCBI): domain Eukaryota; kingdom Fungi; phylum Glomeromycota; class Glomeromycetes; order Archaeosporales; family Ambisporaceae; genus Ambispora; species Ambispora gerdemannii. Next base: position 12,266 of record CAJVPL010001300.1, on the reverse strand, counting down.
ATTTAATATTACTTGAATTTTGTAATAGATATTCTCTATCATATATATAATTTAAATTTTCTTATTCTTGATTTTATTTTAATAAAAGAGATCAGAATGCTATGTGTATTAATGACTTGTAAAATGTTCTACATATTGTTACAGTCTTATCAGAGAATTTTTGCTATAATACTTATATATAAAATGAAATTCTATTATAATTATTATTTACTTTCTAAATTATCATTCCTTAACTTAATAATAATTATCATGCTTAATTAAGATTATAAACCAAGTTAGTTAATCTATCTGATATTTTATAATAAGTATGAAGAACTGAGAGAGTTAATAATTTTTATTTCTTTTTATTTTTCTTATTTAATTTTAATATTTTTTCAATAAAGCTTAGAAGTTATGTGAAAAAATATATTATAATATACTTTATCACCTTATTTTTATTGAACACTTAATTTTATTTAATTTTTATTGATTATTTATATTTTATTGATTATATTTTATTATATTCTTATTAAATATTATATTTATTTTTATATTTAATTATATTATTAATTATATAATAGTTAAAAAAATATGAAATACTAGATAAAAAAGATAAATTAGCATAAAACACTAAAAAAGTTAAAATGATAAATTAGAAATAAAAGATATTTTAATTTATTTTGTGCTAGTTAAAAAGATATTTTAGTGATATTTATTTTATATATAAGTAGCACTTCACTTAATAACAAGTTAAATATTAATAATTAAAAATTATTACAAGTAATTACCTTATAATTCCTCTTTGATATTCAGCATAGCTTTTGTTATAAACTTGGAATAATCTAGTAATATTGTTATTCTTATATTATATTATACACTTGTATAATTTATGTACAGAGCACTAATTGAGATAGCAATAATGAAAAATATAATAATAAAGAAGCTTTGTTAATAAAACTATCTTAAACTTATCAACTGCATATTATAAAATTCTCTTAGTAATAAACTTAACTTGTTCTATAATTCTTCTTATAACTATAAGAAGAAACCTGTATAAAGATCTTTCACTATACAATACTGTTAAAAGAACTGGAATAATAATAATTTGGTAGCCAAATGACTTGACTGATCACGGAAATCAAAATTTTACTCTAACATCCAACTTTGGTCCAAGATTATTTTTCATGACATTTATAACCACAAATGAAACTTCTATGGTCATTCATAGAAACTTATGGCCGAAAAAGAGCAGCATGCGATGCTCCTGTAATCCACAAATCCAAATAATCTCGTGTTTTCCTATGTGCCTGTTGTGCCCCAAATCGCAATTGTCCCAAATCACAATCGGCCCAAATTAGAATAGGAATATGACCAGAGTTAGGGTAAGGGTTAGGGTTAGTGCTGAAGGATAAGCTATATTTGGTTTAGATTTTGATTTGGGATATATCCCAATTGTCAATTGGGACAAATTGTGATTTGGAGCACAACATGCCGATCAAATTTTTTTTGATCATCTGTGACACATCGATAGAAATTACAAATTGCCACAAGGGTTTGTCAGCAAAATGACAAATTCGGATATACATTAGTAAACGTAAATATATAAATGCCTCGAACATCTAATCACTTCTTAACAAATATTTTGCCTTATCCTTTCTTCCATTATGGTTCAAGAAATTCTCAAGGTTTCTCCAGTTGTTGTCATACCCAATGAACATTCACATAAAATACAACGAAATAATTTTATTCTTAATGGAAAACCTAAATTTGCATTTGATTCAATAGAAAATGCTCTCAAAGACTTTGGTATGTTTTTTAAAAAAATCAACTAAATCAAATATTGAAATACATTCCGATTCATTAATTTATTATATTACCCAGCGGAAGGAGAGTTCGTAATAGTCGTAGACAATGAAGATCGAGAAAATGAGGGTGATTTGATTATTGCTGCCGAAAAAATGACCACAGAAAAAATGGCATTCATGGTACGATACACGAGGTACTAACATTTATCTAGAATGATGATTTAATATTTTTTGCATAAAATGATTATTAATTCTATTTTGTTGTCAAGTGGGTTAATATGTGTACCTACAGTGCCAGCTCGTCTAGATCAACTGAAACTTCCGTTAATGGTTCCAAATAGTACCGATAGATTTAAAACCGCATACACCATTTCTGTAGATTATAAACATAGTAAGTTGATCGAGTATATCTATTTTCAAACACTGGATGCATGCGCATAATCTAATTCGAATCTATTATTTAAAAGACATCACGACAGGTATTTCGGCACATGATCGTGCTTTAACGGCGAGATCTTTAGCTAATTTTGCCATTACAAATCCGGAGGAGTTCATCCGACCAGGTCATATGTTTCCTTTGAGATATACAGAGGGTGGGGTTCTAAAGCGGATCGGTCATACTGAGGCTTCTGTGGGTGAGAGTTTATCCATCTATACTTTATTATGTAATATAAAACTAAAATATTTATTCAAATTTCCCCATTTAGATTTATGCAAATTGTCAGGATTAAAGCCTGTTGGCGTAATAAGCGAATTAGTAAAGGATGATGGGTTAATGGCGCGTCGTGATGACTGTCGTGCTTTCGCTGACGAACATGGCTTGAAGCTGATTAGTATTGCTGATCTGGTTCAGTATCGAATGAACCATAGACTATTTAATATATAGATATTATTGTTATTTTTATTTAATTTAATTTGGTGTAAGGCTGTATTTAGCATAGACATGTATTTCTAAAGTAACGGCCATTGATTATTTAATGAAAGGAACATATGATAAGGTTTGAATATATGCTAGGTCTAAACGATATGGTCGGGATAATATCGTTATTCGAGAATTTATTATAAAAATCGTTGTACCGAAGGAAATTTTACAAGTGTTTTTGGGTTGTCATCGTTATACCGGGATTAACAGAGTATCGGTATATCGAGGTTCGACTGTATATGCTAAGACCACACACATAATCGAAAATTAGAATAAGTAAAATGATTTATTCAGTGCAAAATAACTTCAAAGGCATACAGAGACAATTTTTTTCTGAATGGGACTCCAAGATATTTCATGCGCTATCATTTTGCAAAAGTAATCTCTTTGAGCCATTAAAGAAAAAATGAACAATCATGTGTTTGGTGATAGGTAGTAAAACAGGTTAGAAGACTCGAAATTTCTTGTTTGCTTTACCATTATTAGTTGTTTTCAATACATCAAAATTACCATTATTCATAAAATAATGACGCCAGATAACACCTCGAATATGATAGCAGATGAAGAAACACTTAATCGTACTTGGAATTTGGTCGCGGAATTATGTACACAATTGGCTAGTAACCGCGAGCAAATTCAGTCCCTGGAGCAACAGGTCATTGAGCTTCAGGTGATTCTCCTTTTTATTGTTTAGATTTCGTTGATTATAGGTTTTTTAGGCGCGAGTTTATATACTCTGATAAAATATACACTTTTTTAGTTTATTTCTTTAAGCTTCTTAGTTCATACTCTTATAGTAGTAAAGTTTGGCTATTTGGCTATTATCAATAACATAATACATTGAAACTTCATATAGAATAGGGCAGATGAATTTACCGGGCCATTGATACGCGCCAGCATTCGAGGTAAATCAATGCTAAGCTTTTTAATTATTTCGTATCTAAATACATGCTAATTCTCAAGCCAACCCAATTTATTCATATTTATGTTTTTCATATTTGGCAAAGGTTAGCCCCGCCATTTGAATCCGGCACGTCAGAAATAGAACGCCAGAACGTACGCCTGATCTACGAGAATCAACAATTGAATGAAGAGAATGCTTCCCTGTCTTCTCTAGTTAAAGAATACGAGACCACGTTGCAGGTCATGATGAGTAAATTTCGATTACAAGCGGTAAGTGTTTTTTCCCTCTTACGATCGTGGTTCTGTTTTACGTTGAAATTAATGCAATAAAATAAATAATAGCACGAGATACAACAATCCAAATTACAAATGCAACGCGAATATGAATCATTATTAGAAAAGGAACGGGTAAGCATTCATTAGTTCTGTTCACTGATTTTCATTTTTTTTTTGGCTAATTAATGATTTTGGATACAGAGGAAAAATGCTCAAATTTCTCTTGAAAACGTGCAACTCCATTTGCATCTCACTGCCGTTGGCAATTTAGTCAGACAAGCATACGACGTACAAACAGATCTCGACACGGAAATTCTGTTGGAAAGTCTGTGTATTGAGAATTTAGGATTACGCGAAATGCTTGGAATCGATCCCAATAATACGCATTTTCAAGATGAGAAAGTGACAACTTCAATATCATCAACTCCTACCACTAGTAATGGTTGTAGTAATCCAGCAACATCTACAAAATTATCATCGATAGATGGTATTATCAGATCTTCTTCAGCATCCAATAAGAACACCATTAGTAATAGAGATCGTATTATTGCAGAGGCCAAGAAAGAGGAGGAAGCACGTGAATTGGAAGCTGAAGAAGAAAAAGAACAACGAAAGCAGGATGAAGTTGAAGAAAAGGAAAGAATTGTAGAGTCAAATTCATAATATCAAGTTGGAAAAATAGAGAAATCAAACGTCTATTTGATTTCGCTAGTCTTTTCGCGGAAATTTATTTTTCTCCAACTTATGTATTATTTTGCTTGTCTCACAAACAAAATTAGACTATTAAATTAAGAACCGCCTTTACTCTATCATAAAAGCTATCATAAGAATATCTATCACTCATCATCGTCATCCTTTTCTTTTGTCACCGTTGACGACATCACTCTATTCTCTATAAACTCTCCTATCGTTTCAAAATATTCTGGTTGGAGCACCGTGTCATTATGAGTGCCATTAGGAAATTCTTTCCACACTTTTCTACCTCGAGTTTCTGTTAATTCGTAGAGTTGGCGCATATGTGCCGGCGGAACCAATTCATCTTTAGTCCCTGTCAGAAATAACATCGGGGTATTTACTATTTGCTTGATCGCTGTTTCAGATGGCCAAATTTGATGGCAGAGAAATGTAAAGTGTCTTATTTGTGGTATTACGTGTGGTATTACCTTTGGCTATATGTGATTGTCATTGTATTGAAGCGAATTACTATTGATTGTTAATAAATAAAGATTTATAAATAAATGTAGCTATAATGAATCTTACAAGACTCAAAAATGTATTTTCCACAATAAGCCCGCTGATCTGTAAATATCAAATACGCGTATTAATCAATGAGCACTCCTCTCACAACTGTGATAATATATTAATTATTTCACCTACATCATTCTGATTCCTTGATGCTAAATAAATGGCCACTGCACCGCCAACAGATTGTCCATATAAAATAATTTTAGTGTTTTTTAACACATCATCATTCCGTATATGATCCAAAATGCACTGAACACAAAAACCAGTTCAACTCGATCACTTTTTCACTTTAACAAGAACAACAACAATAATAAATAGAATTTCACCTCTGCATCGATTTGAATTCCTTTTTCATTCGCTTTGCCTTCACTCAGTCCATACCCTCGATATGAAAGCAAGACTACATTACATTTAAGCTTTGTATAAAATTTCTTTGCTGTTGGAAGTCTATGACCCTAATGATCCAAATTTATATGATGTTATAGTATAAAATATTCTATGCAAAATCAAAACATTACCATATTGCCAGCGTTTGCCTAAAAGATTACAAGGATCAATGTTGAATCAATATGAAAAGCGATTTGATAAACGTATACGATGAATTCTCTTACATGTAAAAACAGGATCGTTGGCGATATCCTAGCAGTAGCTTCGGGAACTTGTCGGCATGCATATGCGCGAATTTTAATATTATCTTTGGTTGTTAAGGTAAGATCTTCGTATTTGTAGATTCCATGCTCAGGTGGTTTTGCAACCTAGATATGTTGAGATATTAGCCTATTGCGTGTTATTTGACCTTAAAACCAAAACAAATCTTCAATCTATATCGGTTTTCATGTGAAAAATAAAACTAAAAAGATACCTGTTGTCGGGAACCTGGCGGAAAATTCGCCGGATAAATTAATTCGCATTGGAACGTGTACAGTAATGCACCACCTCCGCAGAATAAAATTCCCGATATAGTGATTAGATATTGTATAAGAGTTGGTATAAAATCTGGTAAAAATAACATTATTTTTTTCCACCTGGCGAACAAAGAGGGGGAAGAGAGAGTAAAGTGGCAACAACGCATGATTTGTCGCACAAGATTGGTGATTTTCTCATTCACCAATTCGCAGCAACAATTTATCTAAATGTTCAAATATGGACAGATCATTTTTATCTCTTGGTAATTGTCATAAACATTTATTTCTTCAAGCTCGAAATATTTAGACCAACTCATTTAGCTTCAATAACACGTTCAAAGGACCATGGTCGGTGTACACGAAATACTCAAGAAGCGTAAGTTATCTCTGATATACCGTGCTTTTTTAACATCATCGTGTTATTCAGCCTAAATTTAACATCACTTAATTTGCGCAGGTCTCATTGACACCATAAGATCAGTTCAACCACCCGGAAAATGGAAGGTGGTGGTTGTGGACGTTGCAACTCAAAAAATTCTCTGGTCGGCGTGCAAAATGTATGATATTTTAGAGGAAAATGTAACTTGTGAGTATGCATCGCGAAAGCTTCCAGTAAAACTATTTTCAAAAAAAAGTACAAGATTTGAGTGAAGTTGTATTTAATTTTTGGTAAAGTGGTGGAAAATCTTGAAAAGCAACGGCAGCCATATCCTACACTCGAAGCTGTGTACATAATTAGCCCTACTTATGAGGCAATCACAAAAGTAATCGAAGACTTTGCGAAAAGTGCACCGTTATATGCTCAGGCTAATCTGTTTTTCACATCAGGTGAGTTCACAAGACATGTATTGCAGGCGTCTGATCAATAATATATGCTAAGGAACTTTTTCATAGGACTTGAGGACAAATTATTTCAAAGGTTAAGCGCATCTCCTGCTAAACATTACATAAAAAAATGCATAGAACTGTACATTGATTTTCAAGGTATGTGCGAGTGATATCACGTCTACATTCTGATTATGATGGATAGAAATCATATGTTCTAACTTAACGGAACGGAAATTTATCCAAAATACAACATCAAACTTTTAGCTATGGAAGCCCAGGTTTATTCATTCGAGTCACCACATAGTTTCTTTAAATTATATTCCCCTGAAGAAATGCCAAACTACGAAGATGAAATCAGAAAAATCGCAAAACAGGCAAGAATTAATATCCCTCTATATCTTGTAAATAAGACAAATGACCTTGGATTTACAATATTTAATGAATATAGCTTTTATTGTAGCTTCTCTCAGTGTGCGCATCGCTAGGAGAAAATCCATTAATCCGATATCAACGATCTCTCGAAGCAGATCATCCAACCAAAACCTTACCGTACAAATTAGCCATGTTGCTTCAAAGCAACTTAGACCAATACATTAAGGATAATCCTGATTTTCCGGTACATTTTCCATTACTATTTAATAAATTTAATCTATAGTATATATAGTATTTATATTTCGGTTTCTTCAACAAAACTCTAGCCATCTGATAATCCCCGACCACGTGGTGTGCTCTTTATTTGTGATCGAACAATTGATATGAATGCACCTTTTCTTCACGAGTTCACATATCAAGCAATGGCGAATGATTTGCTTGAAATTGACAATGGTCAAAGATATACTTACAATTACACTGATTCGCATGGAGATCCTGCGACAAAAGAGGCTATCCTGGATGAGACAGATAAAGTTTGGGTCGAAATTAGACATATACATATGCAAGAATGTATTGAAAAACTAATGAAAGATGTTCGCGATTTTCTTGAAGAGAATTCTGGCTTTGCTGACAAGTAAGTTTTTTCCAACTACCAAATTCAAACATATACAATGCAAATTATTATTTAATCGATTTTTGTTGTTAGTGATAAATCCGCAAATTTGAATGAATTGAAAAAAATGTTGGCGAATCTTCCGCAATTTCAAAACATGAAAGAAAAGGTAATCGTAATATACGTTACTTTTTTTTAACGTTAGATTATATTTCTTTAGTACTCACAATTAAAATAATTGATTTCTTACAGCTTTTCCTTCATTTAAATATTGCGCAAGAATGTATGTCGATTTATAAGAAACATAAGTTAATAGAAACTGCGGCAATTGAACAAAATTGCGCCACAGGATATACATCTGACGGTCATGCTCCCAAAACTATAGTTGAAGATATGGTACCGTTGTTGGATGATCCAGTTGTAAGGTATTTATATGAGACTTTGATGCAGTAATTACTTTTAACAAGATTTAATGCTAGCTATATTTTCTATCAAAATAGCTCATACGATAAAATTAGAATGCTTCTGCTCTATATCCTATACAAGAATGGCATTCTAGAGGAGGATCGGCGTAAATTACTTGCGCATTCTGGAATTTCCCTAGAAGAAAACGATGCTCTCAATAACACTGGATTATTGGGTGTCAAACTCATAAAGGTTTGTCTCATTTACTTTATGAATATTCTCTAATTTTATTCACTTAAGGATTAAGTATACCTCTATTTTTTATAGTCCCCACTAGGAGGTGATAAAGGAAAAAAAAATAAACAAAAACCGCATAACGAAGACAATCATTACGATCTTTCTCGATATACTCCGAATCTTAAATCGATTTTAGAGGTACATTATCAATCCAAACTCACATAAATAATTCAGTATCCACTTTGACTAAGTAGTGACAACAAATACGCACTTTAGAGTCATATCAATAATACAATAGATTCCCAGGCATATCCTTATACCAAAGACCCGTCAGCTGAAGTTGATGCTGGAGGTAAGGCGGTCTCTGCACAACCAGTCTCGTTAAGAAGGTAAATTTTTCTGAAATATATACTGTCTGGTTGAAATTAAAATTTTGCCATTTTTTTAACATGTTATATTTTAATTGTTAGTGCTAAGCCAGCATGGTATAAGAAAGGTCAATCGGTATGAATGAATTCTAATTGTCTGAACTTAAAATCTTACAGCTAACAGTATCCTCAGCATTAACTTATGCCGTCTCTTCTAATACAGACGGAAAGCCGTGCTAGTCGTATAATAGTATTTGTTGCGGGGGGTGTGACTTATTCCGAAATTCGTTCTGCATATGAACTATCTGAAAAACATAATCGTGATGTAATAATTGGTAGGTTTTACCCTTCTTTACAATATTATGAAATTAAAATTAAAAGTATATTATACAATTTTTTTATTAGGCTCTACTCATACTATCACACCTAAGAAATTTATTAACGACTTAAAATATCTTCGTCGACCTTCTGCGGCTTATTCACAATCGCAACTACCACCACCATCACCACAACCACCACAACAATTGACCCAAAATCAGCCTCCTGTTCTCACTCAAAATTACGGAGGTAATCCAGTAGCGATGAATAGTCCAGGATATAATCATGTGCCGTCTCCATCACCCGGCCACAATCCTCCTCAGCAACAGCAGCAGCAACAACAAAGCGGCTATATACCACCACCTCAAAGCATTCAACCACAGGGTAGCTATTCATCTCAGGGCTACGCACAAGGAGGGGGTTACCACCAGCCTCCACCATCACAAGGAAATTATCAACAAGGAGTGAATTCACAATATGCGCAATTTCAGCGACCACCACCTCTCTCTTCAACTTCTTCAACTTCTTCAACATCCTCTTCAAAATCAAAGACGAAATTTGGAAAGGAATTTCAGAAATTTTTCAAATAACTTATTTCAATTTTTGGAAGATTTAGAGATATTAAAAATTTAGAAATTACGGTCAAACTTTGTATTATTTAATTCGAACGAACTTTGTTATTAATTAATATTCCCCAATTTAGAAAGGGATTATTTTTTTGTGATAATATATTTTTTTGGCTGGATTTCATTATAATAGAGCCATTCTAATTTATCCTATTTTAAAGTGTTCTTTTACAAGACCAGTATATATTATTGGATTTCCTACAATTATTTTTGAGCCAATATTCGTTGGCTATATTAAATTATTTACGTCAAAAATGAATAAATATTTCTATAATATAATGTTTCTAAAGTTAAGAATAAAAAAAGTCTGCTCAATCAATCGCAATATTATATTTTACGTGTTTAAATTTTGAAATGTGGATCGCCGAAACGAAAATACAGATATACTGTAATCAGACTTACGACTGCCGGAAACAAACGCAACTGAGCTACGAAATAAATCCATAAGGTTGCCAATGGTGGGCAGCGTCTCATCACGCCAAAATAAGAAACTTTATTAATAACCCAAATTAAATGACAACCACACCCAATTGAACCAATAAACATCAAAAATTGAAGCCAAGGCTTCGTGAGATTTTTGTTGGTAAAGTAAACTAATAAGTATACAACTGAGAAGACGATATGAAATTAATACGAGGTTCAATTAATAAAACTTGTAATCTACAAGAAAAAAATTGACTTACTTGGCGCTATTTTAACTACCCGAGTAAAGAAGGGCCAAAACGTAGGATCCTCATTAAATTGTCTATGAATTAAAATGTCCATTACGGAATAGACAGAACAAAGCGGTATAGTATACAAAATAGCTTGAAATCCCCAGCCAAAATGTGGTTCTTCATCTTGACGTATTACTTCTAGCTTGGAGGAAGACGAATTTTTATCCGATTTAAGATCAAGTATTTCACGTTGCGTTGAAGATAAATCCTTGAAAAGACCGGATTGCTCAATTAAACGAAACTTTTCTGAATCTGGAATGTCATCAATGTTTGGATCGTAGTGATCAGATGCGGTTACAGCTACATTGTTAGAATTGCCTGCTTTTTTTCTGTTGCGTCGTTCTTCTTTTCCCATTATTTATTTACTGCAAGTTTATTCTTTAATTGCAAGAAAGTAAGGCTCAGTTTAATAAATAAATTTATGAAATATTCGAGTAAAAGATAAATAGATGTAGAGTGGTAATATATGTAAAAATTGAAGAGGCGATGCAATCGTGTAACGATAACTAATGTATTTGTGCATAAACTTATATACGTTCCAGCGGATCCGATTGGGAGGGGTAGATAGTTAGATAACCCGGAGACTGTTAATATAATCACGTGTTCAATAACTTTCGAATCGTGCTAAAATATGTTTGTAAGCTGTAGTTTATAGATATTTCTAGTGTATACTTTTTAGTATTTTTGTGATCTCTTCTTGAATTATTTAACTAATTACCATAACTTTAATAAATTATATAAATTTAAAGAATAATAAGATTTTTCAAAGAACTCTGTCCACTGATCATTTTTCCAGAAAATTGACAAAAGTGTAGAGCAGATATATTTCACAAAAAAATCACATAACACACTAATTAACTAATCTTCTTTACTAACAAAATCTCTTTACTTTACTTTTTTTTTTTCTTACAAAAACATATAAAAAACACAAAAACATAAATAACACTCATAAAAACACCAAAATTTTTTCTAATCTTCTATCTCTAATACGTGCCATTATGATACAATCTTCAAACTTTTCTTTAGATAATACTCCAACTTCTAATAATCAAAAAATATATCTCAAACAAATCCTTCTCTTTCTACTCTTTCTTCCAATTCATCTCTCAAATGTGCAATAATTACTAAAGTAGATCCTTCCTAACTGGAGCTTATCAATCAAAATCAAGAAAATAGCAAAAAAAAGAAAAAATCCAGACATGTGCCATATAACAACAATAACAAAGAGAACAGATGAGTTATATGTAACATGTTACTAAACAACAATATCCCAACATCCCAAAACTTTTCATATTCACATGTCAATTACTCATCAGCATCTAAAAATGAAACTAATTCACTTAAAATCTCATCTGAAATCTTATCTGATGACATGGAAGACATAGATTCTATATTCTTATTTATCAACAAATCACTTCAAAAAGATTACATCACATCTATACAAATAAAAATCACACCTAACCCAACTATATTAAGTAACAAAAATGAAAAAAACAACAAATGGATTACTATTACAAGTAAAATCTTATACAAAGCATGAATCAAAGTATCAATTCTCCCACAAGATTTCACACAAAAAAAAATAAACACTATAATCAAATACTTGGCACACATCCTTAGATATGTATTGTTATAGTTTATTTTGTTTGTTATATTTTATTGGACAATTTCTTAGTTTATTTTTATTGAACATTTTGTATAGTATATTTTATTGGACAATATTTATTTTTATTTTTATTGATTAGTTA
>CAJVPL010001299.1:0-14925 GCA_910591945.1 Ambispora gerdemannii | reverse complement strand
TGCAATAGCAACAAGTGGGCTATGTGCAATAGCAACAAGTGGGCTATGTGCAATAGCAACAAGTGGGCTATGTGCAATAGCAACAAGTGGGCTATGTGCAACAGCAACAAGTGGGGCTATGTGCAATAGCAACAAGTGGCTGTACTTAACACAAAATCTTCTTATTAGATGAAACGTTCGCTCTCCTAACTTTTCATTCTTCATCTTTTGAAATAACAAAAATTTGAAAATCATCAAAGAAGAAATCTGAATAAAAAAATAATCATGACTATCTTCAACAAAGTCGTTGGTCTCGCTCTGTTCTTGGCGATCTGCCTCATTGCTTCATCTGACGCAAGACCTATGCCCGAGCCCATACTAAACAGCTATACTATTGGAAATGGTAATAGTTACTTGAGTGGTAACCAAGCGAATGGTAATGGTTACAGGAATGGTAACCAAGGGAATGGTAATGTTAGTGGTTACTGGAGTGGTAATGGTTACGGTAATGGTATCTGGAATGGTGGTTATGGTCGCTGGTGGTAAAATTAACCAGGATGCATCAAATGCGTATAATAAATACATAGGAGCTTTATAATGTGTATATTTGTATAATAAATTAATGCATGATTTGGATTTCCTACACGATTAGATTACCTTATATGCCAGCAATGCACACAAGCTAGTGTTGCAAGCCACTAAAAATTTTTCAGCTACAAAATTTTAAACTTGCACAATTGGCCTACAAAAATCGATAATTGACTCAAAATTACATGTGGTTCGTTTAACATACATTTTGTCGATTCTGATTATTAGATTGGCTTGGGCTTTAAGTTTAACCTTAATTTTCATGATTTATTTAGACTTGTTTGAAAAAATCTAGATTCTGAACAACGATTATTAGGGGAATATTTATCGTTATCGTTATTTATTAACTAGTCTGATGCTATATGAATATGTGGGGACTACGTATGGTTGAATCAGCTTCAGATAATTCTATTAGTGACTGCTTCTCCAACTTGTACATCATTAAAACCATCTATTGCATCGAAAAATATTTATCAGAATCAGTAGTTAAAGACTGACATTCATTGTCATTAAGTGTATAATTGTTGGTTGCTGTAGTGGTCTCAATAGTATTATTGACTGTGCGTATGGTATCCGGGTAATCATTTGGCGCTGGTTGGTGACTAACAGGATCAATAGAGCTTGAATTATCAAGGGTTTGATTAACTTTATTACTATTATTACGAGTATGCAAATTTGTAGAGAGTTTTTTTCACTTGTAGAGCTGATTATTGTTCTAATACATTCGAACACATTGTACATCCCAATCATTGCTATACACTTGTCGTTGTTGTAGAATTTCAATAACAATATCCTCAGGAAAGGTATCATATCTAAGTACAGTTTCAAAATATCTTCTTTTCACCATCAGTTGTAAGTCAACATTGACGTTTTACACGATGAATATCCTTAGCTTGTTCTTGTAATTGCTGATCATTTTGCTTTTTTCTTTTTCGCGTTCCTTTATTATTGCTTTGGCTTTCTAATGGTGGAATTGCCAATTTGTGCACTACTATATTACGTGCACAATGGTCTTTTGTGTTTCAAATTAGATCAGAGTACATCGTTAGATTCATCCTAGTTGAGTTTGCTAAGATTTGGATGTCTTCGATTAAATTCGTCGAGGGTTGAATATTCTCTTTTTCTGGTATGTTATTATTATTACTTTTATTATTTATTATTATTAATATATATAAAGAAATGTATATATATTTTATTTTATTTATTTATTTTTATTTGCGTGTTATTAAGTGATTCTATATATTTTAATATTATTGTCCTATTTGCGAGTGTGTTCATATTCTGGTTCATTTTTCTGGAGCAGTAGGTAATCAGAAAGATGTATTTCATCATCATCATAACTCATCGAGAAATACAAAGTTCAGAATTGGTTTGTTCGGTGAAAAGCCAGTGAAGGATATTGTGATCCATGATGATTTCGAAGAGTGTCCCAAGAAGGTAATGTCAGAACTGTCAAACAGCCCATACTATGATAAGAGCTTCCTTTTCAGTAATGCTATATCTCTTTTCAGCAGGCTTCAGGAAGACACTCACATAGACAACAACTCATTCTCGACTTTGTTTATCCTTTTGAGAGAGAACTGCTTCCAATCTGACATCAGAAGTGTTCATATACAGGTAAAATTTTCTCGTAAAGTTCAGGTAGATGAGGATCGGAACCGTAACTAATTTTTTCTTTAACAAGTTGAACATGTTTTCTTGATTTATGGTCCAGATATAATGGATATTATTCCTAAGAAGTTGGAAGAGTGAAATGGTGATTTGTGAGAATCTCTTAATGAACTTTCAGTAGTAATCAGCGAGATCAAGTAAGAAGCAGAGCATTTTAATAGTCATTGGCTGAGAGAAGCTTTTAATTTTTTCTATGGTAGTTAGATCTGGTGAGATTCCATTCCGACTGATGATGTGTTCAAGGAAAGATAAGCTATTTTGAGTAAATTTGCATTTTTCTAAGTTTAACTTTAATTTTGTGTCTCAAATTCACTGAAACATCAATTCCAGATGCTATAAGTATTTATTGAAGATCTGGAAATACACATTGATATTGTCAATATATATTATCACAAATTTCCAGTTGTAATTACCAAGCATAACATCCATTACTCTTTGAAACATGACAGGTGTATTACACAAGCCGAAGAGCAATATTTTGAATTCAAAGAGATCTTCTCTTGAGATAAATGTGATCTTTTCGACACTTTGTGATTCCATTTTAATTTGTCAGTATCTGAAAGTTAGATCCATAGACAAAAACCATTTTAATTCATCAAGACTATTCATCATCTCATCAATTCTTGACAACGGATAAGTATTCTTTTTGATTATCAAGTTAAATTATCGATAGTTTATATATAGTCATTTCTTTTCATTTTTCTTAGTGATTATTATGATCAGTGAAGACCAGGAGCTACTGGACTGTTGGATGATTCCTGCTTCGAACATGTACTGAATTTTGTCATGAATGAAATCTTGATCCATAAGAGTTACTTGATAAGCATGTTATCGAATAGATTTATTGATCTCAGTTTCTATTCGATATTGAATTATTTTTGCATGTTCTAGTATATTAATATTGTTTACAAAGATATCCTTATAGATTTCTAATAGTTTTTCTAATTATCTAGCCTAATTCAAAGTTAATTTTCATTATTTGATGAGATTTTTGTCTTTATTTTCATTTAGGAGATATATCTTCATTTCATCTTTTCTGGTCAAACCAAAGTCACAATCACCTTTGTAGATCTTTTCTAGTTCTTCACAGATATTCACTAACCAGATTCCAGTGATCTTAGCAAATTACAAGAAGATGATCTAAGTGATATGTTCATTCAGCTCAATCTAATAAGATTATTGTATATTAGTACTCCAACATTTTCTATATAACCAACATTAATTGTTTCTCCTTTGACTTTTATTCTCTTTTTAGTGAGGAAAAATCAGGACATTAATTGGCATATGATTCTCACAAAAATCTTGAAGATGATATGGAAGTCAATCAATACTATCTGTCATGACATAACTTAAATAAGTATTTCTCCAGGATATTAAATGTCAAAGCCAATATCTATTGGATAAGCTCGCTCAGATAATTTCTTTTTTTCTTTATCATTGTACACTTTAATTATTAAATTCATATTATTCATTTCTTTAATTAGTCCAGTTTCAGTTTTGGTTAGTTGGTCAGACTATACACAGTCTATATATTTATCCAGGCCACGAAGTATTAGACACTTCTTGCAAAGTCAAATATTAATATACTTTAAGTAAGCTAGTTATATTCATTGATCAGAGAAAATCTGCTAGTAGATTTTCATAAATATTTTCTGTGCGGAAGCATCTTTGGGACCAGAATAGTCAATCTATATCATCTCTTCTTCCATATTGTATTTAATAATATACCTAACAAAGATGACTTTTCCTATCTCATTATATTCGTAATATACATGCAATAGGTTATCAATATTATGAAACTTTTTAATTGTTCTCTTATTCCTCTGCCAATCACTGTGATTAAATACATAGACATATTATTCCAAATAAGAGCAAAAATATTTCATCAAGCCACTTGTTCTGATGATATACATTTCTCATGCTAGGACATATTGTTCACACTGAATACAGATTGGTAGATTAAGTTATTCTCTTATAATGCATTCTTTACAATATAATTTTTAAAATATTTTATCCTGTTCACAGATCATATAGGACTTTGCCTGATCTACCAATTGCTCACACTCTTTACAGAACATCACACAATCTTTGAGCTAGAAGTAAACAAGTATGCTTTCTTTTATTTTAAACTTTTCTTTTGTGAGTTCGATCTTGTCAGGGATTTTTTATTGTTCAACTATGATCCTTTCATCATTCCTTAAAAATTCAATAGGCAGAATATAGAAAAGATTATTCAGCAGATTGAGTTGGTATTTATTCAGAGAGTGAGCTTCTTATAGCAGTGACAGTATTTGTCATTGAAGTTTTTCAGTTATCATCAGCATTAACATTCAGTGACAAATCTCTTTTAATCAAAATTTCAATGCAAGTGAGATCGAGCTTAATTAAACTTATCCTGCATTTAGATATATTCTCTCCAAATAACTAGTTTGTTTTGTATTTCAATTCCTTGCTTACTGATCTTTACATTTTCAATTTTATAGATTTCATTAATTATATGGTGGGAGATTTCTTCGAATTTGATTTTCATTTTTTCCTCGATTTTTGATCTATCAAAGTTTCAATATAGAAAGTTTCAACTTTCTAGTTGTTGTTCCTTAACTTCATAATCACTATCAGAGAATTCATTGGTGAAGAAGCTGGATGTTTCAGTTTCAGGTGCATTCGAATTCCTTTGTTCATGAATGAATTTGATATTGATGCTTCCTTTTTGATTTTCTCATTTAAAAATCATTGTTCTCTTTCTCATATTAATATTAGCATTTACTTTGTTTAACCAGTTCATCCCAACTATCACACTATAGGTTCTTGCCTCGGTGACATTCATCTCAGCCAGAATTATGATTTCATCAACCATAATCAGGAAGTCATCAATAGCTCCTAAAGATTGTTTGACCTAATTATTGATGTTAGACATGATGATATTTGATTTTTGCTAGATTTTTATATTATTTTTTTGTATGAAATCGTGGCTGATGACGCATCCAGAGGCATCCATATCTATGATAAGATCTATAAATATTGTTCTGACTTTTGTTTTGCACCAAGCTGATGTCATTCTGATCTTGATCCAGATTATCATTTTCACTGGTCGTTGAGTTTCTTTGTATTTTAATAGTTGACGCATTCCCTTAAATATTTTCATTCTTTGTACTGATGAGATTTTAATCAGTTGAACGATTATAATATTTGCTTTAGTATTCATTAAGTCGTCAAGAATATTATATGGAATGGTCTGAGAAGCCAATACTAGTAGCTCAGCTTTTCCTTTTCTTTTTTTCTTTTTGTCTATCAGTGTGATTTCTTCAATTTTCTTGAATGGTTTAGATTTGACAGGTCAGGAAATATCATCTATAGTATTTTCTGACTGATCTTTTGAGTCTGTTTGTGTCCTTCAAGATATTTGTGCATTGCAAGAAGAGTCAAATTGAATTGGTCAGTTAATAATATAGTTGTCATGGTTGATATTGCTTATAGAGCAGTAATAATCAATTGCATTTATATCAGGAGAGCAGTATTACTATTCGTAATTATAACATTGTTGCTTGTGATTCGGGTAGGGGTGGAATTTGCAGTCACATTGGGATTGTTATTTTGAATTATATTCCAATTTGTCCGCGAAGACTGGCTCTATCAAAAGTTTGATTCTTGATTGTTCATATCAAATGGGTTTGAGTAATATTGTTGAATGTGTCCAGTTTGTCTGCAGCAGTAGCATTTTAAGAGTTCCTGAAGTCTTGGTTGACTCTGAGCTAGATCATTGCTTCTTGATGGATAATATCCCTTCCTATCATTTTTCATGCAGTTGAGTTAGCCACTAAGATCCTGAAATATTTGGGTAATAGTGATTAGATCTATGTTTGTGATTACTTGTATCTGATGGTAGAGCTATTTTGGTGATTCTGAGTCTGCTTCTTTCACTGTCCTGATTATTTTAATTATGTTATTCAATGTTTCATTGGAGTTTATAGTAACACACTTCTTAATTTCTGGCTTAAGTTCTCTTTTGTAGATTCTTATCTTGTAATCGACCAGATAATCATCATCAGGATTAACTTTTTTTAATAATTGGACAAATTAATTGGTATATTCTTCAATGGTTCCTTCTTGCTTCAGAGTTTTGAGTTCATCTTGTCACTGTTTTACCTTCCAGTATATCCAAAATTTTAATGTGAATTGGTATTTGAAATCATATTTATCCTGCTGTTAATTTGTCCAGTCATTTAATTGGGAATTATCATTAATATGTTTTTGATTGAACCAAGTGGCTGCAGTTCCTTTGAGGTAGTTCTGTACAATTTGAATTTTTCATTCGTTGGTGATTCCATTGTTTCAAGTAGTGATTTTGAAACCTTGAAGTCATTCAACTGGATCTTGATTTTTATCTCAGAATTTTTGTATTGATATAAGAATTTTTTCAGATCTTGGATGAAATCAGCATTCATGGCATCACTAAGATGAGTTAAAACTTCTATTAAATTATTTATTTCAGCTATTTTATTAATCTTTCTATATAATAGAGTTTTCCTATAGTCTTTGTTGATTCCTTCGTTTGATGTTTCGGAGTCTGTGGTGTTTTTGTCAAGATATTCTTATAGGATGATTTGTTCTTCATTAGCTTGTTCTGTTGTTGATCTCCGAGTTCTTATAATTTATGATTATTGAGTTGATATCCACAGAGGGGTGGCATCAAAATATTATAAATTAGTAACTAATTATAGGAGTTAGTTGCTAATCTGTAACTTGGGTGAGAGAAACAGATAAAGTTATTTTATTTATTAGTTTTTCAAGGTTCTGTGCCAATATCTTCAGATATTGTTGTATTCAATTATCAGTTTGGTTTCGTTTACATGTTTCACAAATATTAACAATGCTTTCATTTTTTTTGGACCAAAAGCGTAAACTCTTAAATTGTAGTCGTTAAAACAATTATCTCACTTTTCTGGATCAAAGTGACAAACCCTTCACCTCACTTTTTCTGGATCAAAGTGGCAAATCTCTCTTTGTAACAATAAATTTAATTATTGAGATGGAGAACGAAAGAGCACCATATAAAACTAATTGTATGCAAGCAAGTAATTATATTTAAAGTTTTTTATTGCTTTATTATCAATCCTTCTACCTCTTTCTAATTACTCTCGTTATATACATTTTTGACTTCCTATTTACAATGTAATTTAAGATGTAATTTATAATGTAAATTATAGTGAAATTTATAGTAGAATTTACAGTGGAATTTACGGTAGAATTTACAATGAAATTTATAGTATAATATTATAGGTTAATGACTGATTATAGGAATTAGCTGCTAATCTGTAACTTGGGTGGAGAAATAAATTAAACTAAAGTTATTTTATTTATTAGTTTTCCAAGATTCTGTGCCAATATCTTCAGATATTGTTATGTTCAACTGTCAGTTTGATTTTGTTTACATGTTTTACAAATGTTAACAATGCATTCACTTTTTCTGGACCAAAAGCGTAAATCCTTAAATTGTAGTTATCAAAACAATTATCTCACTTTTATGGATCAAAGCGACAAACCCTTCAAATGGTATTCACCTCACTTTTTCTGGATTAAAGTGGCAAACCTCTCTTTGTAACAATGAATTTAATTATTGAGATAGAGGATGAAAGAGCACCATATAAAACTAATTGTATACAAGTAAGTAATTATATTTTAAAGTTTTTTTATTGCTTTATTGCCAATTCTTCTGTCTCTCTAATTACTCTCATTATATACATTTTTGGCTTCCTATTTATAATATAATTTTAGATGTAATTTATAGTGTAAATTATAGTGGAATTTATAATAGAATTTACAGTGGAATTTACAGTGTAATTGACAGTGTAATTTACAGTGTAATTTGTAATGTAATTTACGATGTAATTTGCGGTGTAATTTACGGTGTAATTTGTGATGTAATTTACAGTGTAATTTGTAATGTAATTTATAGTGTAATTTGCAGTGCAAATTGTAGTGTAATTTGCGATGTAATTTGCAGTGTAATTTGTGGTGTAATTTGTGATATAATTTACGGTGTAATTTGCGGTGTAATTTAAATTGATTGACATAAATAATACAAATAAAGAAATGTACACAAAAAAACAATGCATTTCTAAAAGAAGACTGTATTACCAGTGTAACACTCGCTCTTGGTTGGGAAGTTCTTTTTACTCCGTAAAAATATGTGAATTTAGATGTCGTTGAAAATCGCAGAGATGTCGTCTTTGCTGAGTGTACTGATTTGGGTTGGGGTTAGTTTCAAGTGCCAGCCTAACCGTCGCAAACCTTTTCAGTGAAAGATCTGGTAAACGCAGTTAGAAGTGAACCAATGGTGATTGATGGATGAGGTTTTACAGGTTTGATCCAACTCTTTCTTTAAAGATGTCATCCGGTATTTAAACATCGGCAGCATTACTGATATCAGAGAACCAAGGTGATAGTAGTGCATCAATTTTATATGATTTTCTTCTTCTTGCTGCATGATGTCAGTGAGGATCTGTTGGATTCTTGACTTTCAACCTTGGTCATCAGCAAATTGGTAGCAGGCGTGATTTCGACAAAGTCTTTCAGTTGGGGTTAATTAAGATTAGTTATAATATCACGGAGTTTGTCAGGAATGCTCGATGTGATAGAAAGAATGACAAAATCGTTCAGTAGAAACGTTGTTTCAATTAATCTTTCTGGATTGTTGCCATTATCGTTTGGTGGGAGCATTGTGATTAATAATCTTTTGAAATTGTTATTGTCTATTCTGGATAACTCCAGAAGATTATATTGGTCACCTTCACTGCCAGTGACCATTATTTGCGTTCGACTAATGGAAATAGTTCCTCTGAAGTGACAGTAACTGAGTTCGAGCTGTAATTGAAAAAGAGAAGTGATGATATCTGGTAATAGTGTTGGAATACTCATCGCCATTGTTATATTTTTTTTTGTGTGTCGTGCGTTCATTCTGAAAATTCCATTATATATATATATTTTCATGCTTCTGAATGTGTAGTTATTTGTTGAATTTTCACGATCAGCATGGTTGTGTTGAGATGATCGATTTACCATTTCAGTATATTAAACTTGTATTGACATGTGATGAGATTATTACCATGTGGTCACTAACTCCTTCTGGAGAACTTTATTTATTATTTACTATTTTATTATTATTTTTTTGTTGATTTCTTTCATGATACTTTTTTAGCTGTGTTCCATTGAAGGGTTTCTTCAGCAGCAAATCCTGTTAACTATGCAATTTGTAATCATTGTTGCTGTATTCTTCGTGAATGTAATATCACTCGAGACTTCATTGTGGTTTAAACTTGTCACCGTACAGTGCATGTTGCTTCATGTTGTAGATTAGTACTTTTTCACCAATTTTGAAGGACGTTGCCTTTATTCATTGATCATGGCGTTCCTTGAATTTCTTTTGGCTTTTGGTGGCTCGTTCTTTAGCTGTTTCTATCATCGTTGGGAGTTGGTGGATTATGGAAAAAATGCGGTTTAATGTTTGTTGGTCTGAATTATCATCAGTTTCTTTTGAAGTCAGATATTAAAGTTCAATCAGCATTCTGGCTTCGTGACCATACGTTAGAAAGAAAGGCTTGTCTTGGGTGAAAACGTTCCTGTGCGTTCGATAGACAAAGAGAGCTGCTGGTATGTATACATCCCATTCAGTTTCTAACACTATACAATATTTTTGTAGGATTGTGCAGAACATTCTGTTGAACTATTTAACAATCCCGTTAGTTTGCGGATAGTATGGCGAAGACAACTTATGTTTGATGCCAAATTTCATGGTAAGTTCGTTAATTATTGTTGCTATGAACTCTGATCCTTGGTCTGATTGCAGTTCTCTAGAACATCCGTGGCAACAGATTATCTCTTCAAAGATAAATGTAGCCACAGTTGATACTTCTTTGTTTGGGATTGCCTTCACTTTGGGCCATTTAGTTAAGTAATCGATGGTCATGACGATATAACAGTTTCCTTTATTTGTTAGTTTGCAGGGCCTGACAAGATCGATTATGATGCAATCGAATGGTTGACCAAGCTTGATAGGGTGTAGTGGTTGTTTGGTTATTCATCCATCAGTTAGTTGACATATTCTGCAGGATTTTACGAAATCCTTTATGTCATTCCCCATATTATTCCACCAATATCTTGTAGCGATTCTCTGATAAGTTCCCTTGAATTCAAAATGTTCAGAAAGTGTGTCGCCATGTAAATTATTTATAATTGCTTCAGTTTCAGTCGTTTTGAGTACGCGGAGTGATTTATTGGACTCTTTCCTCTTGTTGATCTTGTAGAGCAGGTCATCTTGAATTGTGTAATGTTTTGATTGGTTTTGGATCCATTTGCGTTGTTCTTCGTTATACTCTTCGAGGTAACTTTCATTCTTAAGGTGTCTTATTAGATCGATATACATCATTAGATCCATTCTGGTTGAGTTTGCTGAGATTCGGATGTCTTCGATTGAATTTGTCGAGAGTTGAATGTTCTCTTTTTTCTGGTATGTCATTATTATTACTTTTGTCATTTATTACTATTGATATATATTAAGAAATATATATATATTTTATTTTATTTATTTATTTTTGTTTGAGTATTATTAGGTGGTTCTATAGGTTTTCGTATTTTAATATTATTGTCCTATTCACGAGAGTGTGTTCGCATTCTGGTTCATTTTTCCGGAGTGATAGGTAATCAGGAAGGTGTATTCCATTTAAGGATGCTTGCCTAAATCCTTTCAGAAAAATATCATCATAATTTTGACGGGTTACACACTAATTGTTAATTAGAATTTCGACATAATTTCGGTTACGACGGGTTTCAAAATTCGTCAGAATTTCAACGGGTTATTTACTAATAGTTTATTATAATTTTGACAGAATTTAGACAGTCACTAAGGGATTTCGGCAAGCAACCTTAATTCCATTATCATCATAACTCATCGAGAAATGCAGAGTTCAGGGTTGGTTTGTTTGGTGAAAAGCCAGTGAAGGGCGTTGTGATCCGTGACAATTTTGAAGAGCATCCCAAGAAGGTAATATCAGAATTGTCGAACAGCTTATACTACAGCAAGAACTTCCTTTTCAGTGACGCTATATCTTTTTTCAGCAGGTTTCAGGGAGATACTCGTATAGACAACAACTCGTTCTTGATTTTGTTCATCCTTTTGAGAGAGAACCGCTCCCAATCCAGTGTCAGAAGCGTCCGTATATAGATAAAATTTTCTCGTGAAGTCCGGGTAGATGAGAATCGAACTGTAACTAATTTTTTTTTAACAGGTTGAACATGTTTTCTTGATCTACAGTCCAGATATAATGAACATTATTCCTGAGAAGTTGGAAGAGGGAAGTGGCGATTTGTGAGAATCTCTTAATGAACTTCCAGTAGTAGCTGGCGAGACCAAGGAAGGAGCAGAGCATTTTAATAGTCGTTGGTTGAGGGAAGTTTTTAATCTTTTCCACAGTAGTTGGATCCAGCGAGATTCCATCCTGACCGATGATGTGTTCAAGGAAAGGTAAGCTATTTCGAGTAAATTTGCATTTTTCAAAGTTTAGCTTTAATTTCGCGTCTCGAATTCACTGGAATATCAATTCCAGATACCGTAAGTATTCGTTGAAGGTCTGGGAATACACATTGATGTCGTCAATATATATCATCACGAATTTTAGTTGTAATTGCCAAGCATAACATCCATCGCTCTTTGAAATGTGGCAGACGCATTACACAAGCCAAAGAGCATCACTTTGAATTCGAAGAGGTCTTCTCTTGAGATGAATATGGTCTTTTCGACACTCCGTGGTTCCATTTCAATTTGCCAGTATCCGGAAGTTAGATCCATAGACGAGAACCATTTCGATTCGTCAAGACTATCCATCATTTCATCAATTCTGAACAACGGGTAAGTGTCCTTTTTGGTTATCAAGTTAAGTCATTAATAGTCTATACATAGTCATTTCTTCCTGTTTTTCTTAGCAATCACTATGATCGGTGAAGACCAGGGGCTACTGAACCGCTGGATGATTCCTGCTTCGAGCATGTGTTGAATTTCGTCATGAATGAAACTTTGATCTGGAAGAGTTGCTCGATAAGCATGTTGTCGAATAGGTTTGTTGATCTCAGTTTCTATTCGATGTTGAACCATTTTTGTGCACCCTAGTGCATTGATGTCATTCGCAAAAATATCCTTGTAGGTTTCTAATAGTTTTTCTAATTGTCTGGCCTGATTCAAAGTTAATTTTCGTTGTTCGATGGAATTTTCGTCTTTATTTTCATTTAGGAGGTACGCCTTCATTTCATCTTTTCTGGTTGAACCAAAGCCATGATCGCCTCAGTAGGCCTTTTCTAGTTCTTCATGAGTGTTCACTAACCGGATTCCAGAGACCTTGACAAGTTGCAAGAAGACAGCCTGAGTGACACGTTCATTTAGCTCAATCTAGTAAGATTTTTCAGAATTATTGTATATTAGTACTCCAACGTTTCCTATATAACCAGTGTCGATCGTTCTCTCTTTGACTTCTATTCTTTTTTTAACGAGGGAGGATCAGAATATTAATTGACATACAGTTCCCACAGGAATCTCGAAAACGATATGGAGATTGATCAATACCGTCTGCCGTGGCGTGACTTGAATGGACGTTTCTCCAGGGTATCAAACGTCAAAGCCAGCATCTGTTGGATGAGCTCACTCAGGTAATTTTCCTTTCTCTTTGTCATTGTACACTTTAATCATTAAATTCATATTATTCGTTTCTTTAATTAGTTCAGTTTCAGTTTTGGTTGGTTGGTCAGACTGTACGCAGTCTGTATGGGACTCTGCTCAGTCCACCAATCGCTTACACCCTTCGCAGAACACCATACGTTCCTCGAGCTGGAAGTAGACAAGTGCGCTTTCTTTTGTTTCGAACTTTTCTTCTGCGAGTTCGATCTTGCCAGGGATTTTTCATCATTCAACTATGGTCCTTTCATTATTTCTTACAGATTCGTTGGGCAGAATATAGGAAAGATTATTCAGCAGATTGAGTTGGGCATTTATCCAGAGAGTGAGCTCCTCGTAGCAGCGACAACATTCATCATCGAAGTTTTCCAGTCATTGTCGACACCAACATTCAGCGGCAGGTCCCTTTCAATCAAAATTCCAACGCAAGTGAGGTCAGGCTTGGTGAAACTTATCCTGCATTCGAGTGTATTCTCTCCAGGTAACTAGTTTGTTTCGCATTTCGATTCCTTGTTTACTGATCTTTACATTTTCAATCTTGTAGATTTTGTTAATTATATGGCGAGAGATTCCTTTGAATTTGATTTTTGTTTTCTCCTCAATTTTTGATCCGTCAAAGTTCCAACATAGGAAGTTTCAACTTTCTAGTTGTTGTTTCTCAACTTTGTAATCACTGTCAGAGGATTCATCGGTGGAGGAGTTGGATATTTCAGTTTCAGTTCTGGTTCCAGATGCGTTCGAATTCCTTTGTCCATGGATGAATTTGATATTGATTCTTTCTTTTTAATTTCCCCATTCGAAAGTCATTGTTCCCTTCCTCACATTAATATTAGTATTTACTTTGTTTAACCAGTTCATCCCAACTATCACACTATAGGTTCTTGCCTCAGTGACTTTCACCTCAGCCAGAATTACGATTCTGTTAACCGTAATCAGGAAGTCATCGATAGCTTCTAAAGGTTGTTTGACCTGACCGTTGATGTCAGACATGGTGATATTTGACTTTTGCTGGATCTTTATATTGTTTTTTTGTATGAAATCGTGACTGACGACGCATTCAGAGGCACCTGTATCTATGATGAGATCTATAAATACCATTCTGATCTTCACTTCGCACCAAGCTGATATCATTCTGATCTTGATCTGGATCATCATTCTCGCAGGTCATCGAGTTTCTTTGTATTTCAGTAGTCGACGCATTCCCTTGAACATTTTCATTCTCTGTGCTGGCGAGATTTCAATCAGTTGGGTGATCGTAATATTTGCTTTAGCATTCGTTAAGTCGTCAAGAATATTGTATGGAATGGCTTGAGAAGCCAATACTGGTAGCTCAGCTTTTCCTTTTCTTTTTTTTCTTTTTGTCTATTAATGCAATTTCTTCAGTTTTCTTGGATGGCTTAGATTCAACAGGTTGAAAAGTATCATCTACAGTATCTTCTGACTGATCCTTTCGAGCCCGTTTGCGTCCTTCAAGGTATTCGTGTGTTGCAAGGAGAGTCGAACTGGATTGGTCAGCTGACGGTATAGTTGTTGTGGTCGATATTGCTTGTAGAGCAGCAATAATTCCCTGTAAAAAAAAATAAAAGACAAAAATTAGGAAAAAATCCAGTTTTTTAGTTCTGGAAAATCACAGGTTTTGTAAAAAAATTTCCAGATTAAAATCTGATAAAAATCTGATTAAAAATCTGGAAACTTTGGGACGCGATATCTCGCAAATCACGGAACCAATCCGGACGAAAATATCACCATTCGATTCGTCTAGTCTTGACGAATCGAATGG
This sequence comes from Ambispora gerdemannii, assembly GCA_910591945.1. NCBI lineage: Eukaryota > Fungi > Glomeromycota > Glomeromycetes > Archaeosporales > Ambisporaceae > Ambispora > Ambispora gerdemannii. The sequence goes on along the minus strand of CAJVPL010001299.1, from coordinate 187 downwards.
TGGTATTTTTGTCCGGATTGGTTCCGTGGATCACGAGATATCGCGTTCCAAAGTTTCTGGATCGATTTTTTTGATTTTTTTATTAAAAATTAAAATAAATGCATTATTTCCAAACACACTATCATTAAATTTGCCTAGTTTTGGTGAATTTAATGGTAGTAATTTTTACAAATATGGTTTGGTAATT